>QZCP01000201.1:6914-128278 GCA_003956705.1 Brevipalpus yothersi | reverse complement strand
AAGGCAAGTCCATTTGTACCGTAAAAATGCACCCAAGGCCACTTTCTTTTGGTGGTGATATCGGTTTGTGACCACAAGAGGCCACAGCCCATAGTTGCGATGAAATGCTGATAGAAGAAAAGAGAGAGAGAGAGAGAGAGAGAGAGAGAGAGAGAGAGAGAGAGAGAGAAACTTTTCGCCTTGTTAAGCAAACCATAAGTGGTTTGAACACGAGATTATGATGACTATGATGTTGAAGCTCATCTTGTCGATGAATTTTGTTAACATTTCATCTTGTACATCAAGACGTCCCATTGGCTAGAAATGATAAAATTTTACTCCGTGGAATCTTTATCATCATCTCCTCTTGCGGTACTTCTCTCTCTCTCTCTCTCTTTCCTTGGTTTACATGTGTGCTGGAGCAATTTTCTGTTCTCGAGATGAGAGGAACGTCTCTCTGTTACTATAGTTGATGAAACCTGAACACGGTTTGTAGGTTTGATTTTCTACTGAAAATTTTTGGCTCAGAGGAAATCAAAAGCTTCAAAATACATGACTTTTTTACTCCTCAATGATGAATGGGTACACTAAATGATTGAAAGTTGTTCACAAATTCCGATCATCAATGAATCACTCATATTCCGAGCAATGAGTTCAATCACAGTCCACTTATCACTACACTGGTGAGGTGGCACAGATTTTTCATTCCTTATACAGCCCAAGTGATATAGAAATTCTGAAAAATTGGTCAATCCTAGAATATTAGACGTTATTCGATTGTCAAGTCAGTATCAATAAGTGAAATCATATCATATATTATATGAAAAATATTGATGAAAAAGGCGTTTATAATTGATGTAAATAAACAGATTGTATATATCCTTGATGTACTGTATGAAGATGACTGAGCATATCAATGATGAGATTCTTGACTCTAAATTTGAATAGTAAATTGATAAAATCCTCCAGCATTCAAGTCTTTGAGTCTAATCTGTTTGGTTGTCTTCTTGGTTTTCGATTCTTTGGTTTTTTGGATATTTTCTGGGTCCTCCTGTTAAGGTGAACTTTCTCTCTCTCTCCCTCTCTCTCTCTCTCTCTCTCTCTCTCTCTCTCTCTCTCTCTCTCTCTCTCTCTCTCTCTCTCTTATTTTCTCTCTCTTTCTTTTCCCTTCCTATCATCCCGTTTCACCAATTTTTTCTTCCTTCTTGCAGCTTGGTTGCTGGTATTAAATTGAAATAATTTTACCGTTATTCTTGAGGAATTCAATTCAAAAACTTTGAGAACTCTCTCTCTCTCTTATTCACTGTTTTTCTGGTTTTCGGTTTTCGATGATCGTTCAAAGGTAAATTCTAATTTTCTAATTTCAATATTTCAATTTTATTGCTGAATTTAATATATACCTGATCTGATCATATTCTTAATGATGATGGAGACACCATTTCACAGACTATCAGGATCAGTCCTCAAGTTTATACTTGAATGTCGCATATCAGATCACCTACAAATTCTTTTACAGAACTGAAACTCCATTTCATTAAATGATTTGATCCCAGTAGTTAGTCAGGATCATTTCATTCCCCATGATTCAGGTCAAATGAGTTAATGATCACAACTTATCGATTTTATGAATAAACTTTCGTGTGGAGCTCCTCGAATAATAGTGATCATTCTGAACCTAGATGACCCAGAAATAGAATGCAATCCATGCACTCAGGACTTTAATCTATCGCAAAAACAAACTGAGCTAATGTCGATCGCCAGTTTATCGCAAAGTCTCAGATGAATGTATTCTATCGATTAAGGTAGCACTGGCAGGAAGAGATAGAAGATATAATTTTCTATCTCACTGCTGGTGAAATTTTGTGGAGATCGACGAGATATATGAGTATTCATCTTTCGGGCTTACATGATATGAGATTATGAGATATGTGAACCTCGAATATGAGATACAACTGAATTTTGGTTTTTTCTTGATTAGAAAGATAATGACGGGAGAGGATTCTGTGCAGCCGTTTACAGTGAGATTGGTACAAACAAACTCACTCGTATGATAATTCTTATCATGAGCTCACTCAAAACTGGTCAAACATGATGACAATTTAGAAAGAGAATGGATATGGAATGGAATTGGATCAGATCAATTCGAAACAGATCAATTCAAATCAGATCTATTATTATTTGCATTGATGTCTATGTAGCTTACTTAGTTGATCGTCATTTAAATTTAAATCTTTTTGGAGTTGATTTTTTTGCAAGTTTTCAAATTTTGCTGACTAAAAATTCCATCATCTTAATTCGAGTAAGTTCATACATTGTCAATTTAAATTTCAGATTAGAGAGAGAGAGAGAGAGAGAGAGAGAGAGAGAGAAGTTTCAATGTATTCAGTGTCTTTGATGACATTTTTTCATTATTTTTCATAGCTTAAAGGATATTTCCTGTTGAATTGAATAAAAGAATTCGAATTCTACTTTTGCGACTTTCTGATTTCAGTCAGATCGAAATCGCTGAGGCACTCGGTATAAGCAGAAATAGTGTTGTGAGATGGCTAAAGAGGTTAGTTTCTACTTTATTATGAAATTTTCTAATTTTTTTCTATTCTAATAGATGATCAGAATTCGGAAATGTTGATACACAATATCATAATTGTGGAGCAAGATCTAGCATTCAGAAGAAGAAAACCTTAGAATTGTTCTTATGGCCATCGAAAATCCAGGAATCAGCTATCGTGATATCTCTGATGAGTTAGAAATCGGATATCAAACAGTACGAAGGCGTTTGAAGAGTAATGGTCTACATTCAAGAATTGCTGCTAAGAAAACGATGCTAACGGAGCAACGAAAAGCAAATAGGGTCCGATATTGTGAAACTATGTTGAATTTTTCCTCATGGGACAGGGTTGTTTTTGTCGATGAGAGTCACTTTTGTACATCAAGTCTCGGACCGAAAAGAGTGATCAGACCTCGAGGCTGTCGATTTGAAGATCAATACGTAAACTTCGTCGATTTTGCAAGTAGAAAATCTGTATCTGTATTTGGTATGCTCACAAAATACGGACTGGGTCCATTGATTAGAATTGATGGAAGGATGAACTCAGAGCAGTATTGTGAAGTGTTGGGCTCATGTTTTCCGTTCTTACGGTTGAGATTTCCTCATGATGATTTTTTTTTCGTTCAAGACAATTGCCCAATACACACATCTCGATTGACCACTGAATGGATGTACCTCAATATGAGGTGTCAAATGCTTGACCATCCACCCTATTCACCTGATCTCAACCCGAGAGAGAATATTTGGGGTATTATTAAATATGACCTAAAATTTTTTCCAAAGGCAAACAGTGCTGATCAGCTTTTCGATCAGATAGAGACAATATGGACTACTGTTGGTCAGGATTTTGATTTGATCACTAATTTGTATGGATCAATGGAGAATCGTCTCAGATTGTGCCTTAATAATGACGGATCTCAAACTCGCTACTAATTGAATGAATAAAATTCTCTCTCTCTCTCTCTCTCTCTCTCTCTCTCTCTCTCCTATCCTATCCTTGGCCATCCATTCCATCTCTCGAAGATGATCAATAATGGATCTGATCTCATCTGATCCAATTCCATTCCATATCCATTCTCTTTCTAAATTGTCATCATGTTTGACCAGTTTTGAGTGAGCTCATGATAAGAATTATCATACGAGTGAGTTTGTTTGTACCAATCTCACTGTAAACGGCTGTATGTGAAGGATTATGCTCACCTCTTCTCCTCCCTCATTCCAATAATCTTAATTTGTTGCCTGAGATGCTCAACTGATGTATGATAATAATATAATAAATATATGAAAGGAAATTTCGAATTATAGATAGAAACTCGGAAATTTTATCATCTATTCCAGGAAATATATTTCAAATACCAGATGGCAATCAATAATCAATGTCTTTGCTAATTCATCAGTTGTTTCCAAAAAGTTCTGAGAACTTTCAGATAGATTAAAGTCTTAATGGGAATTGATGAGATCATCTATTCCTCACTTTTTGTCTTCTATCTCTGACCGATTGATTAGACTCGATTCATTCAATTCTCTCTCTCCCTTTGAGAATACTTTTATTAACAGAAGGTCGAAGTAAAAATCAAATTTTTTGTGCTCTCTATTGTATTGCAATGAGGCAGATGAAGACTATGGAAAAGACTATGGAAAAATTCTTCTACCTCCTTTGAATTCTTTGCGATGAGAATATCATTCAATTAGTCTGAAACCGATGACTTTTTGGGATCAAAAAGGGTTGATGGCAGTCAGACTCTTGGTTTGATCTGGTCCCAAAAAAGTTGGCACTATCTGATCAAGGAAGTTTAAATTTTTTTGAAGTTTGTATAGCAGAAGAATCGATGAAAACTCACTGTCATCTCAATAAATCAGCATGTTCTCTTCATAAATGCTTTGTAGCAAAGAAATCTATTATCACAACATTGGAGTCATTAATGAAGGTGTATGATCTTTGTAAGTTGAGGAAGTCCTATTTATTCGATTGTAATAAAATTATCACTACCAGGTGAAATCTTGATCTTAACCAAACTCGACGAGGCAACAGCTGTCAGAGTTGTCTACTGTAATGAATTGTCCATTGAGATGACCAAAGATCATGTTCTGGTCAGATTATGGAAGATGGTCAGTCCGAGTATTATTGATGGACCTGACTGCGAGTGATATCCTAGCAAATGGCTTAAAGATGGGCCTGATTCTTCCAGTCAGTCCAAATATTTGAATGGTGGTGGAGAGCGAAATCTGTAACTGTCGTTGATAAGATGGAAAACTTCTCACAGAGGAAATGAAAGGAGATTGAACCTTGCATTTGATCGCTCTTCGTGAGTGGAGACTATGGTAATCGAAATAAATAAAGTGGAACAAGTAATGAGAATATGAAGCTAATACCGAAAGCTGTGTTCTCTTCCCTACTTGAGTTATCAGACTTACAAGCTGGGCTGATTAAAGGAGATTCGAGCATTGCAATTTCCAACTGGCCGCCCGTCTCGTCACGGATGATCTCGAGCTGAATCTTGATAAATCACTCATCTTCTTAGGCATCAGTTATTCGTTGAATTAGTCAAGGAAAACAGACTCAATTCACTGAATCAAATAAAAAACAGATTGAAATGGACAACCAAAATATGCACATCTAATGGTTCTATTTCTTATGCGCTGCTGAAATGATTAGACATTTGTTTCAGTTTAATGATGCTAACCTAACAGTCGGAAATCGTAGCTGAGGTTTTATTTGTAGAATTTTTTTTAAGTTTTTAGTTGATGATGAATATCGGCAATTTAGAAGATTTTGCCCCGTAATTTAATGGATCTATGTTTGTTGCTGATCATAAATATATTGAAGCTTTCTTTAAGGTAATTTGATCAGCACTGCTCCTCGAAATCAGAAAACAAGAAGAAATTCACCAATTCAAAGAAAAAGAGAACAAATAAATCTAGCTCCCCGACAGGTTTGTAAATATTTTTAGAGATGTGACTATCTAATTACATGGCCAAGAAGACGTGGGACCTGGATATATATGGGCATCTAGAAGAGTATTTATTCGGGAAAATGACACATTCATATGTTATGACCAAATCTGAGACGAAGAAAAATCGCCATTCACCATGAAAGTAGATCATACAGGAAATGATGATGAATTTCGATCACTAGCTCCTCATGTATCGGCAGTAGAGTTGGGCCCTTCGGGAGGAGCATTCTTCGTTCCAACATATTTAGAATCTCAAATATTCGTTGCGAAACATAGGATAACGGATCTGCTTATAGTCTATCCATTCAAAAAGATGCTTGATGAGATGAAGGAAGCTGTAAAAAAGTGCATAAAAAGTGGCCTATCAATGAAGAATCTATTCAGATTGGAGGACTTTTTTCTTCCAGAAAAAGTTGATGCTAAGTGTAACGAGAGGTATTATTCATTTACACCAACAATAGGCCTGGAGTTGAGATCAGATCACTTGGTCAACTCAAAAGTGATGTATATGGCTTAATAAAAAGAATGAAATTAATGATTAGCAAGTGCAGCAGTAAACGATCAGCATATTTTGTATACTTGTGATCACAAAAAACGATAAGAAAATTTATTGCAATAGGAAATCTCAATTTGACAGTCAGCTCCTTGTTCTATTGATACAAGAAAAGGTTTGTTCTTCATACCCGTTAATGAGACTGCAGCCCCTCATCATTCGATCTTACAATGTTTCGTGTGTTTCGTTTTGTGTATGGTCATATTGATTGATTCAAAATAGAAGATCAACGTGGCTCTATACAATATTTAGCTGATATAAGCTGATATAAGGGCCATCAATCAGCGAGCATGATTTTTGGAAAAAATGGTTGAAGCTGGAGCGAAAGAGCGTGATTAAGCTCTATTTGCCGTCAAAGTATCAGAGAACAAAGTTAATTTGATAAAAGATTCCGAAATAATTGCTGAAAGCTAATCAAAGTGTTTCTCTTCCAGTGAAGGCTTATACATGAACTTGCTTGGAAGAAGTACATGTATATGCTTGTATGATTGATGAGGATGAAAAGTGCTCCACTGATTTGATTGTTGTCGAATTACCGTCGGAAATATTCACCAAACTGAAAGACACAACAGTTGTCAAAGGCTGTCTTGTTGAATTGTCCATCGAACCGATCAAAGGTAATGCTCAGGTCAAATGTTGTAAAGATGGACTTATGTCATCATTCAGTCCACACATTCGATTGAGTATCGATTGTAAAAAGCAGAGGCTTATCATCAATCGAGCTCCTGTGGTGGATGATGGTGTACTCTCGCACAGTTGGTGAACAAAGTTGCAATTGTACACTGACAATCGAAGAACCAGGACCAGACACAAAACTCGATCCATCATTAACGGTCATTTTTGAAGATGAACCATCAACCCAGTACTCTCATTGACTGAACAAGAAATGATCATAAACTATCATCAAGTCCACACAATTGATTGGAAATTGGTCAAGAAGGTCTATTGCTGAGATGAAGGGTTTTTTTCAGTTCTTGAGGAAACTTTTTGTGCTTTCAATTAATTCCTCGCCGATCTCAAAATAATCAGCTCTATTTGAAAAATGTCCCTGAATAGAATCGTTGTAATGTGCGAATGAATCCAAAATCCATTCTGAATTCTCACCAACTCTTATAAACATACAACACAGGTATTAAGTGGTGGCCGAAAGTTGACAAAAAGGAGCCTTCTCAAGAGCAATTGTCAGAATCTCTCTCTTCCCTGAAACCAACCTTTGTGGTAGGAATTGCTCTCTATCATTCTGATTGACTGTACTTGATCCACTCAGTCGAATATTAGAAATCTAAATCAAAATAAAAACACATACCAATCGTATCTCTCTCTCTCACACACAAAATGAAGGAAAATCTAGAATGCAAAAGTGTCCCTCATATTGATTGTAAGAATTTCAAATAATAATAATGATCAGCCAAGGCAGAAGAATGAACACTTGAACTTCGTTCTCTATTACTGATTTCGCTGAAAACTAATGAGTAACATTTTTTTTGAAAATTGATAATTTAAATCATCGAATGATAATTTTTTAACTGTACATGATTCTTTTTGGATAGACATTCGATCAAATAAACTAATTTCATCGGTTAGCTGCCCAGATCTTCCGAACATTGAGAATAAGAGAGTTCTAATAATTTTCCTTCATTCTTCTCTATTATTGATCTGACCATACGTGGATAATTCTCTAGGGCAAATGAATAAAATGCACTGAAAATTTTATCATTTTCAAGCAGTCAGTCTCAGAGTTTTTTGAATTGAAAAGAATTTTTTTGCCATTTAATCAAGGAAATGAATAGAATGCGCTACTCTCTGCTGATACAGCGCTATAGTTTCGCTATCCTTTTTTTGACTTGGGAGAAATTAGTATTATTGAGAGAAGATGGGATAAATTACTTTGTAAAGTGCTTTCAATTTCGAGTTCTACAAATATTCTGATTCAATCTGGATGTATACCATTTAATATGAAGACTCATTGAAAAGCGGTGAATTTTCATAGAGGTTTCTTCTTAGATAGCCAGAAATCAGATATTTTCCTGAGTGAAGAATGGACAAGCGACTCAAATGCTTCTAGGATCGAAATCTGTTATACCTAGTCAAAGAGTCGCCTCCAATGAGCGTAAATTACCCGGAAGAGCTTGATAGTGAGCAAATCCTGTGTTCGTAACGATAAGCGCGTGGCCCTTCGATCAGTTGAGATAAATCATGGAACTCTAAAATGATGCATTTACTTGTGTTATTGAGCATATTCACGATGTCAACGCCTCACAAGCCAACAGATTTTGTTCTGTTCAACGATGCTTATCTATCAGTGGTAAATTCCAATTCCGAGTTTTTTGAGGTATTAATTGATGGTGAATATCAACGATTAAAGAGGAAAGATTTTACCTCACATCTCTCTGGATACATGTTCATTGTTGATCATCAATTTATCGTAGCTTTCGGTTTCCCTGAATATTTAGTAGTCATCTTCAAAGTTAAAAAACAACAAAAAGTTGGAGAATTCAAAAAAAATGAAACCATGCGTCTAGCTCCACGGCATGATGGTCAGTATTTTTGGGGATACGATTATTCAATTCAGCGTCAAGGAGGCATAGTAACACTTCTCCAAAACTTTTCGCGCGATGGTGAGAAGGGAAATGCTTTACAAGTACTCGCTAAGCCATTTCCTAATTCATGGTCATCAAAAAAAGTATTCATTTGGGAGAATGACACGTACATTTGCTACAGCCAAATCAAAACAACGGGAGGAGCATCAATAATCATGAAAGTAGATCATGTAAGACATGATGGACCACAATCATTAGCTTCACACGTCTCGGCAGTAGAGTTGGAATCTCCAGGAGAAGTATTCTTCGTTCCAACATATCCAGAGCCTCAAATATTCATTGCAAATTACAGTTATCAGACTGAATCGATCACAGTTTATCCATTTATTGAGATGCTTAAAGAAATGAAGCGAGCTGTAGAGAAATGTAGAAAAAGTGGCCAATCATCAGAGAATCTGTTCAGATTGGAGGACTTTCTCCAATCAAAAAGAGTCACTGCCAAGTGTAACAGCCAAGACGAATTATTAATGTACAGTAACAAAAGATCTGGAGTTAAGATTAAATCACTTGGTCGACTCAGGGATGTTGTATGGCTTGGACATGAAATACAGAGAATGAAATTTCTCATTGACAAGTTGGTAAACAATCAGCTCATTCTATATTGTTGTGATTACAGAAAAGATGATAGGGCAGTGAATTGTAATAGGAATCTTAATTTGACAGCCCGCTCTACTCGTTTCATTGATACGAGGAAAGGTTTGTTCTTCATACCCATTAACGAGACTGAAGCCTCTCATCACTCGATCTTAGAATGTTTCGAGTTCATATCATGTGAGACATGTACTATGCTTGGCTATTACTACCCATGTATTTGGAAAGATTTTAGATGTATCGAAAAATCTCCCTATTTGAATCGGGATGATCATCAATGCTTCAATGCGTCAGCCTCTTATAATACTGCAGTATCGGGTCGGAAAATCGAATTCAGAGTCACTCTACAATACAAACTTAAAGGAGAATATGGCGAAAAAGTATATTTCGAATCATCGAATGGGACCAAAGTTAATGCTTCATTTGCTGGTAATGAATATTACACTACTATGTCGAACTCATCACAATTCGAGAATTTCTCTATCAACTTCATTCGATCTACTGGAGGACCAATGAAAATATTTCCGTCAACTAGTTCATCAATTGAGCCTCCATTTGATGAAATTCTAGATTTAATATTGATTTTACTCTCAATTGTACTCATTATCATCATACCTCTAATTTACCTCTACCTCATCAAAGCAAGAAGCGAGAGTGATGAAAGGCAATCATCATTCTCTCAACTTTCATCCCGTGAGATACCGACAACATTGAAAATTTCTGCTTTAACAAACACTCTCTCAACTCCAAAAGATTCAGTAATATCAGAAAAAAGATGATCCAGTCACAGAGCAAAGGAATTGGTGAAAATAGACTACCAAAATATGCATGTGGTCCTGTTTCATACGCGCTGTTGAGAAAATTAGACACTTGTTTCAGTAAACGAACATGCTCACCTAATAGTGGTGAATCGCATCTGAGGTTTTATTTGTAGTATTTTATTGAGGTTTTAGTTGATGGTGAATATTGGCAATTTAGCAGTGAAGATTTCGCCCCTGTCTGAATGGATCTATGGTTATTGTTTATCATCAATATAGCCTGTGAGCATGAAAATCTGGAAAATTTTGGAGCTATTACTTTCCAGCGAAGACAGCCTTTTCAGGCTCTTTTGTATTATTCAATTGTTAATATGGAGGGTCAAAATAGTCAGACAATTGATTCAAAAGAAATTCTTTGAGGATTCATAGACCTAGAATTTTTCGAAAAAGTTGTACCCTTCTCATGTATTGCCAATGTTAGCTGATTATTTTGTCAAATTTTCTTCGATTTCTGAAATTTGATGAACTGGTTGCTCAAAAAATTTGAAAAAATTCGGTCTCATATTTGAAGCTTCCAACAATCAGTGAAAAAATTTTGGAAAAAATCTGATGATTTAAATTCGAAATATTCATGATGAAGTACAGCAGGAATAGATAGGTTTGAAAAACTCCATAGACTTGCGCAAGAGCGCTATACTACTGAGTTTTTTTTGTTCCAATTCTAGATATAATTCGATTTGCTAAACTTTTTTAATATTCAAATTCTTGGCAAGAGTGAGACAAGATGATATAGAATCTGATTTTGACATTGAAATTCCCAAAGAAATTCTGGTAGCTGAGCTATCTGATATAACATTGGTTCATTTTTTCTCATGGAAAGTCAAAAAATCTAGTTTTTTAATTTTTAAATTTAAAACAGAGTATTCCAATCAATAAAAGAGCTGTAACAAAAATAAAAATCCCTCCAATGATCCAGCTCGTAGGGCCTTTGGAATCGATATTACTATTAGATTCACGAGGTTTGCAATAATCTCCTTGAGCTCTTGGATTACCGTGAAAACCAGCATCACAAAATTCACAATGAGAACCAGTATATTCAGGCATACAGAAACAGAGGAACTCAATAATCGATCCGGTCGGAGTATCAACTTTTCTTTCCTCACATGCTTCAGCAAAATTATTGCTAACCAATGGTACTGGACATGGACAAATGACACAATCTTCCAGTGGTCCTTTGGTGGCATCTCTGAAGTATCCTGATGAACATTTTTCGCAGTGATCTCCTGAAGTATTATTTCTACAATTGGAACATTTTCCAGTGTTTGGATCACATTCTCTCGAATGACCATTACATTCACACGGTATGCATAGGCCGAGAGATGTTCCACCCAGAGATGTCAATCGAGTCCTTTCACCTGAAAATTGAGAGTAAAATTTTGGAAATGAAATTGGTACACGATGCATTGACACAACGTAGGATACCATTTGAGGAATAAAACTCACCAACTATTACTGATGGACTTCTGTGGTAGCCTGGAGCGCATTGATGGCAATTTGGGAACGAAGAGTGTTCAGCCACACATCGATCACATCGTAACCCGCCATACGAACTGGCACAATCACATTGACCAGTTGTAAGATCACATTGGAAGTTACCTGGAAGAAGAGAAATGATTCTATTACTAATATGAACCAGTGAAAGGGTGAAAAATTCGGTAACTGGTATTCTGATGAATTTGCGAATTGAAAATATCAAAAAAGAGCTATTTATTCATGAAAATTTTTCGCTTACCATTTCGAACACCAGCAGCATTACATCGACACTCTTCACAGCCAGAGATAGGATCATAACCGAAAAAGTCTGGTGCACATCGATCACAATTTGCTCCAACAACATTCATTGGGCAAACGCATTCACCTTGCAAAAATTTAGAGGAGAAGTGTTAAGCTCCATCGTAAATCATCTCTGATAATTACCAGTTGTCTTATCACAGTATGCAGCATTCTCAGGGCAGTTACACAGCTCACAATTGGGAAAACCACGATACCCAGTTTTACATGCCCTACAATCACGTCCGATTACATTCGGCTTGCAAGGACATTGACCTCCTTCTGTATCACCTGGAAATGAAATTGAATGTCAAATCTGGTATATATCCTCGTCTAAGGTGATATGAACTACGTTAGATTACTTACATTTGTAATCAATTGAGCCCGAAGAATTACACTTGCAATAAATAGCTCCATTATTATGATGAGCAGATATCGAGAATGCCGATTTTCTACAGAATTCACTCGAATTTCCATCTATGTAGAAAGCATCTCCAGCACACTCCTCAATAAATTCACCAGCTCGATCTTGCAAGAGCAGCTCTTCAGGTTGATTCAGGTTCAGATTGTTTGCTTGGCTGTAGGAAGAATTTCGACAAGTGAAATTTCGCATGATACATATCAAAGTTGGCTTAACTAAGTCAATGTTCCATTCAGATATTGGAATGAAGATAAAATCTGTAATTTCAATTGTAGCATTTTCCATTGTTCTGCTGAGCTTATAAACAACTACAGCCCTACCATCATCAAGATCAAATTCAATCGGAGCTGATTTCGCATCAATCAGTACATGTCTACACTTGAAAGTGAATGAACATTTGGGTAAATCAACAGGAACAGATACAGATGCAGTTGAAGAGATAACATTGAAATTTAGTTCAGCCAATTCTGCTCTTTTCACTGTTCTTAGTGGTTGATCAGCTGGTTGATAAATATAGTGGATCATGAGAACATATTCGCCTTTTCTCATTGTGAAATATTTTTGTTGGGGACTAGTGGTCACTGGATACCACTCGATTTGACTGAAATCATCAATATTCAGCCCCATTGAACCGATTTCACCAACTCGCTTGAGATTAAGACTGATGGCAGTTGCAGGCAGTTTCGGGAACCCATAATGTTTGCACAGCTTATGTGGCTTGGACTTCATGGTACAAGGTGAACGGACTGCTTCTTTCAGAATAGTAGCCTCATAGAAGGTTCGAGGTATTAAAACCATATAATCTACCAGGAGATGTCCAAATACTCTCAAAGAAACGATCCATGGTTCTTCCATCAGAGTTAGAAATAGAGGATTTTTATCTTGGTGTATTATATATTTTTTTGGAGCACTAGTGGGTGGGAATTCGAATATAATTTCTTGAGTGTCATTTTTAGATTGTCGATTGAAATTTAAAACCGCAGCAACCGCTTCTTGACCAAGATTGTGATAAGCTAGGACCACCTTGAAGAAAGAGCTTCGAAGTTGACGTGGAATTGAGTGAATGGAAATGTTGATCAAAACTTGTTGGTAATCCGAAAAATCAGCATAACCTCTCCAAGAGTACCCAGGAAAAATACCTTCATCATGACCGAATTCAATAGATGAGTTAGAGGTTGTGTAACCATCTTCCAGTTCGAATTTGTGCTGGTAAAGAGATGGGACATAATGAGCTTGGCCAACTTGATCACAACGTTGACCATGAATATGCTGCTTACAGAAGCAGGTACCGTATAATGTACACTTGGCTGGATCATTAGATCCTCCAACATCACACCCACAATCTTGGCATCCAAAGTAATTGTCAACTTGTAAATTGAATGTTCCTGGTTGACACTCAGCACAATCAGTCCCGGATACAGACTCACGGCATAAACACTGTCCCAATTCATCGCACGTGTCCAGAGAATTGATGGTACCATTTTTTTCACATTTATGCAGTTGGCATTTTTCCACAGAGGTTATTGAAGCTTTTCCGTTAATTTCGGTGATGAAATACAATAAAAAGAATGAAATCAGCATTGATGATAACATTTAGGTATGAAATTCGAGAGAAAAATTTTCTTAAAATCTGAAGATAAAAAATGATCAATTTTGAAAAGAAACGAGAATCGAGAGAAGTTAAATCAAATACCTGCACTATGAAAGCTTCTAATCATCTGCACTATGTTTAGAGAATAATTGATTCTCCGTTTCCTTAACGAATATCGCCAAATTTGGAAACTACATATTTGTTTAAAATGTTGAGTAGGCTCCAAGTTTTCGATTTTTGCAACAGCTCTACAGCCAGCATAATCGGTCAAAGGTAAACCAAGTAGTTCACTGAACCCTTGCAGATATTCATCAGGTAATCCACCGATATAGCGAGAACTAATTGTGTCAGCCTGGTGAGAGCTACCTGGACCAATACCGAACCCAGATTTCCGATCAATCTCGATAATGATACTAAATTGAGCCTTAGTCATCGCAATTGAGTGCCTATTTAATAACGGAAATATTAAAAAATATCGGAAATATCGCTACCAATTATGTATGTTTGACTGTAAGCGCTAGCTCCTTTGTTAACCAACACAATCAATTGATCAAATCCTCTCCACAAACTATGTGCTTTGGTGGGTGGTTTCGATTTGAAATCGTAATGATGATGGCACATGATAGATAGGTAAAAAGGGAGACAGTTGATAACAAAAAAAAGTTATACAACTACTCTCATGGAAGGATCAGAGCATCATTCAAACTGTATGGATTGTTGAGTTCAAGTTCATGTTATAGTGAATTGCTCTTGAAATCTAATTGTGTAGATAAAGGTGATCATGTTTATTTTCCTATTAGTTCGAACACTCATGATTGTCGGACATGTTGCCCATGCTACTGATCGTAAAGAACAATATCGGCCACAATATCATTTTTCACCACCATTCGGATGGATGAACGATCCGAATGGTATGGTCTATGATCCAAAAAACGGTGAATATCATCTATATTATCAATACAATCCCAATAGTACCGTTAATGGTGCACCACATTGGGGCCACACGTGAGTAAATTGATTGATCAAAAATAATCCCACTATTCTTATTAGCAAAGTTCGTATCACTTTTCAATCTCATGCTGTTAATACATTTGCTATTCTTCTTTCCCTTCTTTTCGATTGCTTTTCAGTGTAAGTCGAGATTTAATTCATTGGCAAGATTTGCCGATTGCTCTGTATCCAAATGAGGAAGGTACTGTGTTCTCCGGATCTGTGGTCATTGATGAACACAATGTAACCGGATTTCAAGTAAGCATTTTGTCAATCAATATGATTTCCATCAGCTAAACAGTAGCGAAGTTTCATTTTTGATTAACTCGTGTGTTGTGGTTGAATTGATATTTGCACAGATATTGTCATCATATGATTCTAATTGAGGGAAGTTGATCACTTGACTGATTGTTGAGCGCCTAGACATGAGAAAATGTATGCGTGCATGTATGTGCTGCTGAGTTTGTATGGAAAAAGCCCTCGAATATTTGAACAAGTTTCAAAAACAAAAGAAAACTTATTCAACAGCAATAAAGTGAGACGAAAAAAAATTAGCTCTTATGGTAGATTTAAATTGCTAGAGCTCTTGAGGGTTGTCATTTGTCTTCCCTAGAAAAAAGTCTCGGGCAAAAGTTGTCAAGAAGTTATGTTATATATATCTTGCCATCAAGTGAAGAACTCACAGAAAAACTCTTCTAGCGACTATCATTATTATCGTCATGATCATTTGACAAGGTCAGATAAGGATTGAGAGAAGTTTTTACCATCAATTGATTGGCATTAACAATTGGTAAATATTTACACAGTGATCCATCCCACTAACCTAGTGTGGCGAAAAAATTAACCATTCAGTGAGATTGTCTGATCCATCAATGAAAAAGAGGGAAAATGAAACTGATCCAAAATTGAATTCGAACTATAAAAGTTACATTTTGAGCAAAGCATTCATTTGATTGGAAAAAAATATCATCTAAGCATTACATGACCTAAGTGAATGTTTCAGAGAATAGCAGAAATCTCTTTAACCAGGAAGATAATCAAACCAGAAACTTTAACCAAAAATTTCTATTGATAACCCTCGATTGGTTGTAGAATTTTTGTTACAGTTGAATATTTTTATTTCAATTTTCGAAAAAAAAGATTTGAGAACATTAATTTTCGTTAAAACTAATCAATCTTTCACCTTGGCACAGCAATCTGATGATAAAAATGTTCTTATCGCTATGTTTACTCGTGACGTTCGAGATGAACCTCAAGCACAGTATGGTAACGAAAGTCAACACATTTGGTATAGCAATGATCTTGGCCGAACTTATCAACGTTACGAAGGTAATCCAGTTTTGACTGAGGATCCCAAAATCAAAGATTTTCGAGACCCAAAAGCTCGACATCATGAGAACGGATTTATGGTCTCACTTGCGGCTAGTGATGAGATTCGATTTTATCGATCAAATGATATGAAAAATTGGCAATTAATGAGCTCTTTTGGTGCCAATCCACCGCAAGGCAGTCACGGTATCGCTGGTGAAGGTATTTGGGAATGTCCAGACTTGATACCATTCGAAGTTGATGGCAAAAAGTTGTGGATCCTCTTTGTGAGCATTAATCCAGGTGGTCCTATTGTGGGATCTGTAACCCAATATTTTGTGGGTAACTTTGATGGCACAACATTCACCAATCTCAATCCACCGAATAAAATAATGTGGCTCGATATGGGTCCTGATAATTATGCTGGTGTAACATTCGAGAACACTCCCAAGCCAGATCCTGTGTTCATTGGATGGGCAAGTAATTGGGATTATGGACGAGAGACACCCACCACAACATGGAGAGGTCAGATGACCATTCCTCGAACCCTCCATCTGGTCAAAGTCAATGGTGAAGAGTATCGACTCAGATCATTTCCGATTGAAGAAATTAACAGTCTTCGATATTCGACAATTTTCGAAATTGGTCCGCAACCGAATGCCCCCACAAACGTTACAAGTGGTCTGCAAAATTTGCATACTATTAATGTTGCCACTGATGTTGAACAGTGGCAAGCAGAAGTGGAATTGATCTTGGACAACTCACTTAATATTACGATCAGTAATCATGCCGGTGAATCAATGGTCATACTGATGGATCACAATGGACAAATCAGCATAGATCGTTCGAAATCAGGACACACGATATCACCCAATTTCTGCAAGAAAATAATCGGACAACGTGTAGTGAAAGATAAGAAAGTTGTTATCGACATTTTTCATGATGCAAGTATAACGGAAATATTTTTCGATAAAGGTCTCACATCATTTACGGTACAAAGTTTTCCAGCTTCCATGTTCAATCATTTCCATGTGTCCCTTGGTCCTGGGCAAGGCAAAATAATTGATGCTAGAATGTATAGATTGCGTTCAATCTGGTATTGATTTGCTGTCAATCCCATACCCTCTTATTTTCTTCCTCCTCCTCTTCTTCATTCTCTTAATGCTGACGAAATTTCCCACGGAAAATGCCCAGAATCAATTTATGTCAATATATTGTTTCAAAAATAATCATCATCAAAAATGTACTTACGTGAAAATTTTTGTTCCCAAATCAGCTTCAAGATTCACCTAAAGATAGCTGATCTAGCATCACAATCACACTCTTACACAAGGTTATGTAACTAATCAGATCAATTGAAAGTGAGAGAGAGAGAAAGTTATCTCCAAAGTAACATGCTCTTGAAAATAAAAAAATTCGTTATCATAAGTGTGTGCATGTGTGTGTATGTTTGTTGAAGTAAACAAAAATGTGTGAACACATGGAAAGAGAGAGAGAAAAATTTTTTTTGTATCACTTTTTATTTATGGGGATATCCCCGTTTTCATTCTTTATGCCAACTTGAGGGCTTTTAGAAACAATTGGATGATTCAACAAATTTTGGGACCAGGTAGCAGAGGCACCTGATACGGGAACTTTCGTATTTGAGTCCGCAATTTTAGAAGCAGAATTTGATGCGATCGCATTGTCTGCTGATGAGTTAACCGTTGTTATTGGATTCCATGGTGAGGAACCAAAAAGACGGAAATTTGATGAGTGAGTTAGATTATCATCATTATAAGTATTCGAATCGCCATTGTCTAATTGAATAAGACCATCTTGCTCTTTAAGACGACTTCTTGGGGCGACTACATAGGACCAAGCATCGTTATTCCATTCTCGATCTTGAGTTTCACTTCCAATTTCAGTTGTATCATTATCTCTCCAAATAAGACTAGAGTCGATTGATGTATTACTGGATATTGGAGGAGATATGACTGATGGTGGTTTCACGGAACTTTTACTAAAAGAAGGTGAAAATGCACCCACAGAAGATGATGGAGACCAATTTGGAGAAGACGGAGATGGCTCCAAAAAAGACATTGGGTCAGAGTTGGCAGTGTCCAATGATTGAATGGAACGAGTCCATTCTTGTAATCGCGATCGGGATAGAACGCTTTGATCATGATGATTCGAAGACACAAAAAATGGTGAATTATCCAGAACACTCAGTGATGAGTGTTGGGTAATCCAGTTATGCCGGCAATTGCTTTGTAAGCTAATTTGTTTGTCTAGTAAAGCATCGGTCACTGCAGAAGAAGTAACTATTGGAGAATGATCATTCAATATTTTATCAGCGGTATTGTTGCTGGTAATACTATTGAATGAAGATTGGCTTATGTGTGTGGATGTTGGAGGAACATAAGTGTCAAACATCGAGGAGCCAAAAGAATTCATCGTGGTTGATGTTGTGGTTGTTGCTGTTACTGTTGTGGGCGAACTTTGTTGTCGTTGCTGGTGATCAGTTGACCATAGACTATCCGGAGAATCCCACAAATCGGTACCATTCAATTTAACATCATATCTATTAGATTGATGATGATGATGATTCATACGATCCAGATGATTATAGTTGAATGCAACTTCCGAGTCAATGAAATCATGAAATGGATCTGATTCATTTTTCCAATCACCACCATTGATGATATCATCAGAATTAACAGCAAAATCTTGTCTAATATCTTTTTGGTAAGCAAATGCTTCCGTTTGCTTAACCAATTCACTCATTGCTTTTTCCGTATCGAACATGGTGATCGGTGAATCCCAAATTTGTGATGTTTCAAGTGATACTTTTTCACCACCACTATTGCTGGAAATGGACCAAGAATCGAATGCTTCTGCACCATCGCTCCTGTTTGACTCTTTTGAAGGCCCCTGGGATTTTTTGCTCTTTTTATTTGGCTTTCCTACTTTCACCACCGATTTGTTGTTGTTACAAATATTACTATTACTGCCATTACTACTACTGCTACTACTACTATTACCGTTCGATACAACATTCATTTCTCCCTGAACAGTGCCAACAGTATGAGATGGCGCCGCAGCAAGGACGGTATGATGATTATTACTGCCGGTGGGCGCACTGTTTTTAGTGTTCTTCTTGGTTTTGGATGCAGAAGAAGTAGAAGAAGATGCAGAATTATTGGTACTTGTAGTAGAAGATAATGATGGCGATTTGAGACGATTTTTAAGCTTATCTTCATCAAAAACTGGAGGAAAATCGGGCAATGGCGGTGGTGGTACGGATGATCGTGTTAGAGAGCCAGGGTCCGAAGAAGATGTTGATAAACATGATTTGGTCATTTTTTTCTTATTATTAGTATTTACACTACTAATGGATGCGGTAGAGTCAGATTTTTCACGAGAATGATGATTAAGATCCTCTTTTCTACGATTACTGCTACCATTTGTTGCCACTTGTGTGCTTGTAGTTGTCGATACATTGGAATTGGATGATGATCGCTGTTTATCTTTACCATTATTAACGGACCCGCTACAACCGTTATTATTACCAGTACGAACATTACTTTCATCGGAACCAGATGAATTGCGTCGAACAAATTTCCTTCTTAAATATGATGCCCATGAATGTGTTGTACCATGAATCAAATTACGATCCTTCTTATCAGATATACTTGAATCATCCGGATGATGTTGCTGTTGTTGCTGTTGATGGTGATGATTCAGGGTACCATTAGCAGTTCCTTTTCTTTTTTTGGTACTAATAGAATCTTTATTCGACGAAGTACTTGACGAATTATTATTATGATTTTTCTTTCCACACTTGACATTATTGTGATGATGATTTGATCCCTTTGATTCACTATTTTTCACTCGACCACCTTCCTCCTTATCTATATTGGATGAACGAAGTGATCGAAGTAGTGAAATTTTTTCAACATGTTGATGAAGATTACCCTCTTTACCATCACAATTATCACTACTACTAGATACAGGTGTCTTGGAAAGTGTTACTATTGTGATGGCTGGATAAAATGTTTGATCAAGTATGCGTGCAGCGTCAAAATATGCTAACACAATGGCCAATACAATTAAACTGAATGCGAAAACAACCAATGTGTAGTACAAAACACTTTCCCATTGAGGCCGTGGTATTACTGGTGCACATGAGGCGAGTAAAACTTTGAAAAACATATTCACTTAACATACATACACAAACACACACTTAATAATAATAACACTTACAATTTTGTTTCCTCTTCTTCACTCACCTCTCTCTCTCTCTTCTCTCTCCTCTTCCAAAATTTGTCCACTCAATTAAATATCAATTATTACCCACAATCACTACACAATCAATATTGTGAATCACTTTTATCGTATAACAAGTGAATATTGACAATAATTTAATAATCTTAATTGTTGTCAACTCTACAACGAGAGAGAGAGTTCATTTTTCTATTCAATGTTTATGTTTTTCATCTTACACACTTTTCTCGTGGATAGCGAAAATCATAGTACATTGTATGAGTCTCATACAATCGCGCCAGCGCCAGCGCTTACAATACCCAATCAACATCACCATCTAGTGATGGTAACCACATCAACCTGGATTCATCCTTTTTTTCTTAACCATCATCATCACCGTTACCCCATTACACCATCAATCCTTTTGCCACACATCCTTTCCATCCATCCATCTTCATCCCACTCATGTACTGGGCCACTTATCGGCCCGGCCAGTCTGGTCAGAAGGAAGGGCTTCCATGTCCAGACGGAAGGTGATAAAATTTACCGGTTCCTGACGGACGGACTTGAGGCTATTATTAGTTGGTCTATGTGAAAATGATCGTAAAAGGCAATCGTAAAATAAGTTTGCAGTCTAACATCTTTTTTTCGCTCTCCTTTCTTTCTTGCTTGTCTTAAGTTTTCTTTCTCTATGTCCCTCTTATTTTCTTGCTCTAATATTCTTTTAGACATTCTCTATGCCTCTTTGCTGATTCCTTTTCACCTCTTCTCGATTATTTTTCCATTATCAAGCTACAGAGATATCTTGGTTCGGGAATCTCTCAAGAGTCGAGAGGGTTGTGAAGAGAGTTTCAAGTTTCCAAGGTTGGAGAAGATCCTTTTTTGCCTCACACAGCAAATATATTCATTATATGCACACACATAACAAAGCCTTCTCAATGTTATTTGATAGATGCAAAATTCTCAAACATTTGACGATGAGTTTTTTTTGGCGGAGGGAGGTCAATAGTAGTAGTGATCATATGGATCGAGTTTTAGTCATTTTCCGGCTTCGTAATGACTGTACATGTGAAAAATTGCCAACCATAATAGCTATGGTAGAAGAGGTCGCTTTCTCTCTCTATGAAAATTCGAACTCGAGAGTTCGAGTATGTACAAGATCTTAGAACAATGAGCAGGCGCTCTAGTAAACTTTCGTCACTGGTTGTTGACATGAAAGTAACGGAAAATGTCGAAAGTTAAATTTCGATTGAACTGATGGTGTTCTCCTAGACAGATGTTTCCAAATAATTACTTAAATTTTTCCCTTATTAAGAGAATATTTATATACTCATTAACAGTTGACGGCTCTTGTTAGCATTCTCTCTCTCTCTCTCTACCTTCCTACAGTTCTATGTGTGTACTTGTGTGATAGTCCATTGCTCTCGATTAGAATGCATTAGGTTTGAAATATAACTATTTATCCAACAGAATTCACTACATTTTACCTCATCTCAGCGTATTGTTACATTCTCTCCAGCATTTCCAGCTGTCACTTGGCTCATCAACACTATCAACCACTGAACTTTTTCTCTTCTCTTCTCTCTCTCTCTCTTCCTCTATTCTCACTCTCTATCTCTCTGTCTCACTAACTAACTAACATACTCACTCATATACCATCATCATCATGGCCATGGGTTTCATGCGATCACTGTCATTCCACAGATCTCCATATGACGGTTATAACAATATGGCATCAGCTAAACCGGAGACCGTTAGTGATACTGAGGAAGAAGATGATTCTTATTCGTGTGATCATGGTGATGTTAGTGAATTGAATCGACACTCAAAATCATCTTCAATATTATCTACACATTCAACATCACTCCACAAACAATCAGACAGCTATGTGTCACAAAGTTGCCTAGATACTGCGAGAAGATTTTCCTACAAGCCTCGATGTGGAGGTCCTTTCTCGGGACTTACACCATCAATGTGGCCACAAGATCTGTTAGCCATATACTCTCAGCCGGAAGATTGCCATCCAACAAGTAATTATGATGAATATGGATTCATTGTTTCACGTCGTCGTAATATAGTAGACATTCAATCGTCTGATTCGATGAACACCAGTACAACTGGAAGTGACTCAGGAGGAAGTGGGGGAGGAGGAAGTAGTAGTAATAGTGGAGGAGGTGGATTTGGTGGTAATAGTGGTGGTGGTGGTGGTGGAGAATCGGATGAGTGTAGTGAAGATGGTTTTATGGTTTCTAAGCGAGAATCTGAGCTGAGAAATAAGTGGATTGCTTATCTAGAATTTACATATAATGAGGCTGCTTTACCGCGAATGTTATGGTCTCAAGTGGAGACACAAATTCGACACACCAAAGTGTGCGATCAATTGGTTAAAGATGGTATACCAAGCACCATGAGACCCCAATTGTGGCTACACTTTTCGAAAGGATTAATTATCAAGAGTAACAGTAAAAAATCGTATGCACACATGTGTGAACAATCGAATCATGTGGAAAGTATACCCGATAAACAGATTTTAAGTGTCCTACCAACGAATGCCTGTTTTATGCATCCCAATTCGGTTGGTGTTGAGCGTCTTCGTCGAATTTTGCGAGTAATTAAGTGGCTACATCGAAGTGGATCAAATTCGCTGTCAACATCGACTAACGATACGATCAATATTCCGGTGATAGCAGCCCATTTATTGTTGTTTTGTGATGAAGAGGATGCTTTCTGGTTAACATTATCATGCTTAAATGAATTGAAAACTTTTGATCATCAAAATGTTCTCAAAAAACTGCTCACAAATTATTGCAGTTCTATTGATGAACTATTGAAAAAAGATGGCCTAGAAATTAATTTGATCACCTCTCACTGGTTCTCAAGCCTATTTGCTGGCTATATTACACCCACATCGGTACTTATTCGTTTGTGGGACTTTTACTTCTATTATGGTTCCATTGTACTCTTCCAATTAACGATCGGCATTCTGGTCGAATTAAGTCATACATTTGAAGACTGTGATGATACTGGTATACTGTTCAATCGACTTTCCGATCTTCCTACCCACATTAACGATTGTGATCGATTAATATCATTCTGGGAAACTGGTGCTCGATATGTGGACCATGTTAAACAGGGCAATATTAGCCTAAATATTGTTCACTTAAACAATTTGGGTGCTTCACTACTGACCATTCCAACATTTTCCAGTGAAACCTCCAAACAAGATCCGAAAACGAAAAATATTCGCCAAACATCACTTCTACTTGAACTTCATGAATCTATCGTTGCCATCGGTCGCCACTTTGAATCACATGATTCAAAATTTAAAGCCAATCTAGATCCTGATTACAATCATTCCGAGTATTGTGATGAAGACACTGACCACTTTGATCGATCACCCCAACCATTAAGGCGAGCCAAAGCGTTGATAGATTTTCAACGTCATGATCCTGATGAACTTGGTTTCCGGAAAAATGATATCATTTTGATATTAAGTGAGCGAGATGAGCATTGCTGGATAGGTGAATTGAATGGTATACAAGGCTGGTTTCCGGCCAAATTTGTGGAACTTTTGGATGAAAGGAATGGCGAATATTGTGTGGCTGGTGATGATCGTGTTGTGCCTTACATTAATGATCTTGTTCGTGGAAGATTTTGTTCCGTTTTCAAGGCGATCCTATGCCATGGATTACAAAGGTCATTCTTTGTTGTCATACATCCATGGAATGTGATCGAAACTATTGTCAAAACGTGTATTGAAAGTGAATTTAACACAGTCTATTCTCGACTTGTTCTCACACGTACCTTTCGACTCGATGAGTTTGCACGAGTTCTTAATCCTACCGAAATTCTTTATCGAACTATCGCTCATATAAATCAAACTTTAGCCAATGAACCGTTGGACATTAAATTGAGATCACTGGTTTGCATTGGATTGAATCAAAAAATTCTCCATGAATGGTTCACAATTATCTGTGCCACTCAACCTCATATAATTTCAAGATATTATTATAATTGGAGCTTTATCAACAGTCCGGTATGGAAGATGATTAAAGCTGAATTGAGGTGAGAAAATCATGATATTCAACACTTTGTATGTGATGATCAAAATTTTTTTATATTCTTTTTCTCGCCAGACTGTTGACACAATTTTCATTCAATCTGAATCCATTGGCTGAGATAATGGAAAAAGTATCTGAGCCAAGATCACCAGTATCTAAAGAGGGTGTTAAAGATATGCTGGTGAAGCATCATCTATTTTCATGGGACATTTAATTATAATTCCATGTTATCACACACACACACACATTCCCTCGGACACAAAACCTCATGTGCATTTATTTGAATTCATTTTATCATTATTGTTAAATTGTTACACTATATATACATCATAATCCAATCAAACTACCTCTCTCACGAATATTTGCAAAATTCGATTTACTAGTCACTCTTTACGTGTTTCGTCTAATTATATATATTTAAAATTTGTTGTAATTTTTGACTGATTTTACACTATTTCACCTGTAAACTCACATAATTCTCGTTCAAAGAATGTTTTCATTAGATTTTTGTTTCTCGTTTTTTTCAATTTTTCCCTTGAACACAATATAGAATGAAACACAACTTGAAACAGATTATCAGAACAAGCCTTCACATCAGTACCTTATCTGGTACAGTAAAGTTATTCGCCAAAGTTATGGATTCTTCACAACAAATTGCTACCCTAAAGTGTAAACTCGAACAAAAATTTATTCACACGTTATTACAATTTTTTATCCTACCACATTCTTCCTCTTTATTCCTACTCCAATCGGATATCAATCTTTTAACAACTAACAGGATTTAATAAAAATTGTCATCACTGTTCTCTCAAAACAATTAACGATCATTCGTAATTCCTTCTTCCAAGTACATCACACCATATTGATCAGAAATTCAATCAGATAGATAATACTCACGATCCATTAAATTTTCACCTTGAAACGCTTCACAACCGGATACATCTTTCACACATCTAGAAAAATTCATAATCAAAGCAAACTAAGAGAAAATCACACTCAATCAATATAATGATAATAATCTCTTTTGTAATAGTTGCAATTTTTGAAGAAAAAAATGATTTTTTTCATCATTTTTCGTCTCTCAAAAAAAGATTCGAAAAAAGCGCCATAAAAAATGTTGATAATTTTTTTTTTGATTACATCTTCAACGTTGAATGTTAAGCCGCGTGTTTTTGATGTATGTGCGTAATCAAATGCCGGTGAAAATTGTTTCATGATTGATAATCATTTTCACTATTTGAAGGTGTTAATTTAACTGCTTGACTTCGACTGCCATGGACAAAGTCAATCCCACATCGACAATCAAATCATATCTTGGAGCAATTGTATCGATTGCTTTTGTGATTATGTTAGTCCTCTCTTTCGCTCCGTTTGTTTCTGCCGGAGATGATCCAAGTAATGTGGTTAGTATTTGTTTTTCTATCCGCAACCTTATCACACTGAGTGGTACTCAAATTTTCTAGACAATTATCTGATTTATTCTTGTATGTTTGTCACAAGTGTATTAATGATTCATTATTTAATCAGCAACTGCATCTATGTTTGCTGCATTGATGCAGATTACATGGTTGAATCACGTTATGGTCGAAGTTGACCAAGAGATTGTTATCTGAGATAAATTAATTCCTGTCTTATAATAACTCCTCATGATTGGAGACAGAAAAGAATGTTGAGAAAAATTAGCTTTCCATAGATTTATTGATCCCTAAAAGTCTGTGCTTCAGGGTTTCTCCATGGATACAGGTCATCTTATCAGTTTCTATCCGAAACTTTATCAGGATCTTCAGAGAGCTTCCAGAGATGTTTATGAAAGATCTTTTCTTTTTGGAATAGCTTAATTTGCTGCTTTATTGTGAAATGAATTCAATCCGAAAGAGAAGAAGAATCTTCCATAGGTTTAAATGTCTCGAATTTTGCAGAGAAAATGGAGGATAAAATGCTGGCGATGTAACTCATTCAGCTCTCAATGTTGGGTTTTGAGCTGCTCTTAATCACTGTGCATTTTTTCTTTCACAGGAAAGTCAAGAATCTGACACCTCAACTTTGTCTAAGAAATCGCCCCCCAAAAAGTTACAAATTGGTGTCAAAAAGCGAGTAGAAAATTGTGACGTCAAAGCGAAAAAAGGGGATTTATTACACATTCATTATAAGGTGAGTTTCATTTTAACGTTTGGCAATCATCGCTGCGAATACAGTCAGTCAATATTACTCTGCTTATTTCTGAACTATTCTTTGTTCTCCAATAGGGTACACTCTTTGATACAGGCGATGAGTTTGACAGCTCGTATCCTCGTAACGAACCTCTAAAATTCACTCTTGGCTCCGGGCAAGTCATAAAAGGATGGGACTTGGGTCTACTCGGTATGTGTGTTGGCGAGAAGAGAAAATTAGTGATCCCTCCTGATCTAGGTTATGGCTCACGTGGTGCTGGCTCTAAAATTCCTCCAGAGGCTACTCTAGTATTTGAGGTTGAGTGTATGAAGATTGAAAGTCGTAAAGACGAATTTTGAAGTGAGCATCTTGCTCAGTCATCAGAACACATTGAGTTCTAGAGAAAATTTTTACCTGTAATTTTGTACTTATTTACTATCTATATATTTACCCATTATTTTCCCTCCTAAGAGCGAATATGAATAAAATTGTTACCAATTTAATTCATTATACTCTTTCTACCCAATAATCATTTTCTTACTTTTGGTTTCTTTTGCTCTCCTCTCCATTGAAAAAATAGCCTGAATCTAATTATCGTCTTAACTAACATCCTCTTGCATTGAACGCTTTTCTCTACTGCTCAACAAACCTTTGGCAAGATAATATTTATTGTTATTTATACGTTCTCCAACATACTCCAACAAAACTAGGAGTTTCAAGTTAGTTTTATTGGACAACAGAATCATCTGAATCCAATTCTTTTCCCACCACAATCTGACTAGATTCCTGTGAGTAAATTTCTGATTTTAAATGTTTCCCTGACGAAACTGTGGGAGCTCAAAATCTATGTCTTCCGGTGTAGGAAATCAAATTCGAGGTATCCAAAAATAAGAAGGGAAGAATATCTCTCCCTATTTACTCGGACTCCATGCAATTTCTGATAGGAATTCATGCGAAAGTGAGAAAATATCAGTAATCGTGGAAAGTGAAAGTAAACTCTGCCAGCTTGTTGTGTATATTATCGATCCATCCCAACTCCCTCAGCATCTTGTTAGTCTTTCTCTCTTCTTCTTCCTCCTCTCTCTCTCTCTCTCTCTCTCTCTCTCTCTCTCTCATCCACTCACATCACGCATCTCTTACATGGATTCGATTAATATCCATTGTATTTTCACCGTTAGAACACTTTTTTCCATCTCAAAATCATCAATACAAAGCTCATCTTCCACTGGATGCTTCTCTATTCTTTCTTTCTTTATGTGTGCTCTAATTTTTCCTTTTTTTCGAAAAAAATATACGCGATATACATTATTTGATTCAGTCTCACTTTGATAAAGATTTAAATTCACATAATTCAAATCCAGTTCTTCCAAAAGCTTGACCATTTTATAGATTGAGAGAAAAATGTCCAAATCAGTGGCAAAAATTAAAGTTGGTAATTTATTGATGTACAAAAGTAAGTATGTGTATATGTATATTCAAATTCTTCTTGTTGAGTTTCATGAAATCTCGCTTCTGGTACATTTTTGATTAGATAAAATTGCACGATTGCGGAATCAATTCTATCGAATTCGATCGATTCAATTCTCGAACATTCTCTTTCTTCGTCCCATTTCCTATTCTGACCCTTACCAGAGAGAATATTTCGTTCTAATTGGAGATGGGCCCAAATCACCTTATACAATAAAGGAAGATGTCTCATCGAATCTCAATCATCATCTTCCCAATTATTGTTGCGTTGTGAAAAAGAGTCAACACTGATTATTTTTGGTCGCCAAGTAAAATCTGTACCCAAAAGACCTGTACTTCCTTCCGGTTATCGAATAGATCAACTACTTGGTCTAGGTATTATCGAAGAAAATCTTTCCACTGGTTCAACTGCCGTCATATTCTATTGGTTCTTAACCAAGACAACCGATGATCTATTCGATTGGACTGTAGCTCTGTGTGATTCGATCCAATTGAGAGCGTGTATACCCGAAAAAGATGACCAAGAAGAGGATCAAGATTTGGCTGTCAGCCTGCTAATGGCTGGAGCTGCACACCTTAATAATTTAGCTATCACCCAAAATGTAGCTCAAACTGCCACCATGGATGCATCGGGCGATTTATGTGATGCCTATGGTGCAGATATTGGAGGTGGAGGTGGAGGAGGTGAAATTAATGATTGTTCATTTGTTCATGATTTCTCTATTTGCGCCGGTCTTTGAGTCACATAAATGGTAGTGATTTGAGCTGCCCATTGTCATTCTCTATCATCATCTTTTCCGAAATCCTAAATCCCTGATTCCTATCATTTTTCAATCAGAACATCGATTATCTCCACCCATTGACCTTCAGTATTATTTCGTGAAGAGAAAAATGTTCTAATCGCTTATGTAAGATAAAACTTAAATCTGGAATCGGTTATCAAATATATTCTCACAAAAAATTTATCAAATTAAATATCACTCTGTACTCACTCAATGAATATAGAATAAAAATTTACTTTTGATCCATTTCCATGAATGTCTTATCATTCGAATTCAAGATAGAAATTCATGGTTCAGGCTGGTATGCCATTGATCGAATTCCTCTCTTTATTCAAGAGGCTGATTGATGTGAATTATTCCGAATCCAATCACGAGATTAATGATAGTTTTAACAATTCAAGGCAAGAACAAGTGAAAGATGACTCATTCCAAGATTTATGGATGACTCAGAATTATCGAAAAGAATTTTCAATTTCCACAGTAACATGAGAACTTACTCATCGGGCTTCACGCATCAAAGTTCGAATTGCGAATCTTCTTAATTGTTGCTATGAATCATCAGTTGAGATGAGAGTTTATCAAGATTCAATTTGATTCATTCATTCACTTCAATTATTGGGGTATTCTGCATTTGTATAGACATGCGAATCAAGAAGCCAAAGTTTGAGAACAAATTGGATTAAAATTTAGCAGTGAAAATAAATTCGAATGTTTTTATTCAATTAAATTAAATCTTGCCAAATCGCAAAATAAAGGCCATTTTTCTAGTGAATATTCCATTCAAATAACATTCTCTTTTTCGTATATCGATGTGGTCACATTCAGGCATCAGCAAGTGTCAACAGTATTGGTTCAAACCAATAGAAAATCTTATTGATCCTCATTTTGGAAATTCTGAGCTGATAATGGACGATAACGCCTTCGTCTGCAGTGAAAAAAAGTTAGCAAAAAAGAAATTAAGTTCAGAAAAGTATGTTGGTTAATTTTGATTGAAACTAACCTTATTCCAGGAACAAAGTAATCTCTAGGAGGGCCAGTGGAAGGAGGAACAGGGTTCAGTTGGGATTCATAAGATTCTGTGCGACGTCGACGGCGATAGTCGTTGATGCTCGTTGATGTACCATTGGTAGGTTTCCCCATAGAAATTGGTCCCACGGTTCCACGAGGGATCTCAACTATTAGAGAGAGAGAGATTCATATTAGGAGAAATCTGTTTCCATTGGAGTTAAATTCGATTCCTACCTACTGGCTGACTCGAAATGATTCGTTCATCGTTTTCCGTTTTTCCAAACCTGTGAGAGTCAAAATTTCATGAATCAGGGGAAAGTTTCTAACATGACCGAATAATCTCTCTTGAATAGCTAGATGTTACAATAAATTGAGAATTACATTGGTGGAAAATTTTCACCTTATCGTATCTTTCAATAGATTCATTGAATTGTCTGTTTTGGTCAACTTTTCAGGATTACGCTGGACCAATTCAGGGGTAATCGAAGACTTTTCTGGCAACGAACCAAAACTTGCTCTCCTTATTTCATCGATATTGCTTGTTTTTGAAGATTTATCATTATTATTCTCTTGATTGCCATTATAAAGAGCACCTTGAAAACTCATATTTGTATTCAAACTTCTTTCATTGCGTATTGGAGTTCGGGTAACCTCTTCGACCGGAGCAGCTGAAAGAGTGCATCTCTTTTCAGTATACTCGACAATTTCCAAAACCTCTATTTCTTCCTCTTCTTCTTCTTCATCATCATCATCTTCCTCTTCTTCATCATCACCGTCATCATTCTCTTCCTCACGACACTGTCGAGTTTTCACAGCCGTATTCAGTGGTCCAACAACAGTGACTGAGTTTGGGGAATTAATTTTGGAATATCGCATTGAGCCTTGAGCTTCTCTATCGCTTTTAACACCCAAAGCTGATGCCAAACTATCTATCGAAATCATCGGATGAGATGAAGATCTAGGCTTCTCAGGAGTCATTGGTATTTTATCCTTATCTAGAGCAAGATGGATATTGGGAAGAGATGTGGAGCATACTTGATAAACATTTGGACAAGATTGGTTGAGTTGAGAATCACTTTTACCACAAACTATGGCCACATTGCGGGCAATATCGACATTGTAGACGATATCTTCCTGATTATAGCTATTGCAACTAAATTGCTGGCGAATTGGAGGAGTAATAGAGGATCTTATGGAGCAACCAATAGTGGGACATGACCAAGTTCTACCCATGAAAACGCAAGCGCTCAGTTTGTCCTCACTGATTGTTAACTTTTTCATACCAACAAAATGTTCTGGATCCGAATATGATCGTCTAGATGCTGGATTGAGGTGAGATTCTCTTCTCATTCTTATACTTTCTCGCTTGTCACGTCGGACTACTTTTTCACTGCTATTTTGACTGGAATTAGAGAGATTGGAACGCGCTTTCACTGGTTGATCCACACTTTTTGTTGGACTATTGGATTTTTTGTAAAGCTCCATATTTGATGAGATCAGGCGTGATGGTGGCTGGTGAGGTGATGATGGGACAAGATGACTAGGCGATTGAGGTGAAGGTGGAATCGGAGCTGGATGACTAGATGGTGAGATTTCAGTCTCGGGAGATTCTATGAATAGATTGAAAATAATTAGAGCGTTGAGCGAGAAGAGAAAAAAAAATTTTCAAGTCATCAGTTGGGTATGGGTTATGGGGCAACAGAGTGTGAAAGTGGAAGATGAGATACCTTGCGATTGTGTGACAACTGATGATTTAATTTGACCATGACTAGATAAGTCTTTGGGTTCGTTTTGCTGATTAATTGGCAGTTTGGAGACTTCATTCGGTGGTCGTGAATTCGTTGAACAAGGGGGACTAGTTTGTTTAGATGATAATTTGTTTGAAACGATTATCAGAGGAGTAGAACTTGTTGAAACAGCTACATCTTGAGTACTTGGGTGAACCTGATAGTAAGGAAAAGAAAATTGGTAATAAAAAAAGCCAATTTCATCAGATTGATAGTCAAAATTTCTGTATTCTTACTTGAGTTTTACTGTCCTTAGAGGACTTGGGAGATGTTGGTATTTGACTAGAGGATTTTTCTTGCCCAGAATCTTTTCCTGGAAGCTGAACAGCATCTTCCTCATCAACTCCACCATCTTCAGCTTCACTTTCATCGTCGAAACTTATTCCCCATTTTGACATCAGCGTAACACCGCCTAGTTGCCGGTTAGCATTACTTTGGGTAACTCCACCAGTGGCACCATAGCCAACACCACTGATGTCATCAGCAACAGCGAATTGAGTTACACTGATATCGAACGCTTGGCGTGTTCTGTCGGATAACTGTTGCTGACTAGCAGGCGATTGTACGGTTGGTTTACTAGAAGATTGCGATTGAATACGGTTCGAATTGCTTCGACGAATCATAGCTTGCTGTTTACCGGGTGGACGTGAAGATGTCATAGCATGAGTAGATTTTGATTTGAGTACTTTATTACATAAGCCTTCTGGATGAGGATCTCCTGAATCATTATCCGAAGAATTACGATTGAAATGCTCAATTGATGGACCGTGCTTGGATGAGGTGCTCAACTGATGAGCTGATGGCTGTTGTAGTTGGGTTTGAGAAGATTGCTGTTGTACCTCTTGACTAGCTATTTTACTTGGACTGAGATTCTGTTTATCGTTTCCAGTCCTCTGATCACTTGATATGAGGGGAGCACCACTTTTATCTTTATTGTTGAGCGTATTCTCGGAAAAGTAGCCTGTCACTGCCGAATTGGTTGCGATAGCTTGTAGCTTACTAGGTGCCACACCAGTAGTTTGCGGTAAAGATGGTACCGTGGGCACAGGGGTTGAAGGTGGTTGAGGTTTGATTTCTTTTTCTTGCTGTTGCATTTCCCAATCTAATAGATCAGATTCTTGTATACCTCGACGCTTCATGCATCTCTCAAAAATAGAAGCAAGATAATCATAATCTGGAGTATCATAATAGGTGAGACTTTGTATATGCTCAAGAAATAATTTAAAATCTGGTGGAAGATGCTTTAATAATAATCGATGATCATATCGTTCTTTCATTTGGCCAACTTGCTCTTTATCTTTTATTTTTCTCCAAGGAAGAGAACCATTCACAAACTCAACTATCATATACAGTAGGGACCACAAATCATCATGACGACCCATCTCTTTATTTTTGTGAGCATTTAACGAAGCATAGCGAACAGTACCACGAAAACCTGCGGCAGCTCGCGGAGGTCGTACTTCAAATTTAGCAGGCTCACCATTTTTCGCACTCGGTGAAGCTACTATATATTGCCTTGCCAGGCCAAAATCTAGCATATAAACGATACGATTATTTTGTGAATGGCGACCGATTGCAAAATTTGAAGGCTTTATATCGCGATGAAGAAAACCAACTTTATGTATTGACTCGATTGATCGTAAAATCTGTAAACCTAGTCGTAGTGTGGTAGACAGTGAGAAAGATGCTGAAGATGAGCCACGATTAGAGCAACAGCTTCTCCTTAATTCAGCTAAATTTTTGCCTTGCAATTGCATCACAACATAATTGAAACGATCATTTCGACCACAACCAATAAACCGGCAAACATGGGGTCTACCTGTGAAAGTAGAATAGATACATTGGCAATAGTCTATCAGTATGTGAATTATTTCAAATACGCAATGGAAAGTGTCTGAAAAATTTTTTTTTGCATTCAAAAGTGCTCTCTTGACTGTGTTTGTTCAAGATTATAAATAATATTGTTGAAATTACAGAAGGTTAGATGAGGTTAGTGAGTGAGAGTGTGAGAGTTATTTTCACAAAATTGAGATGTAAACAGAGGAGTAAAAGAGCAGGAAGCAGCATTGAAGAAAAAAAAAGAGAAAGAAAGAAAGGAGAGAGAAAGAGAGAGAGAGAGAGAGAGAGAGAGAGAGAAGAAAAAAGTTTCCAAGAATCAGCAAGAATGAATGAAAGAGAGAAGAAAGAGTCGAGAAGAAAAAAAGAATATCTGGTAGTAGAATTTTCTCGCTAATATGTATTGACGGAACAGGGTGAAAGTCGATTCCTTAGCTATAAGAAGAGTTGCTCTATCAACAAGCCATAAGATTTTGTGGTTTTGAAAATGAGTGAATTGTTGTCTCATGATGAATAGAAAGATTTTGTGAAAATTAGAAATCGATGAGATGAAGATGAAAAAGATATATTACACTTTTGAACGATTAATTTATGGCAATTGACTAGTCATGATCCAATTATTTGGCTAGAATACCTAAATAAACACACACACACACACACATACACTCAACTCTTAGTAGCGTTCAAAATGATTGCAAAATTGATAAGTTTGACAAATGATGAGTGAGAAAAGTGACTTCACACAGGAATGCAGTTCGATAATGAATTTTCAAACTCTCTCACCAAAGTCTGGGGAAAACTCAAGTGGTTATGATGATGATATAAGTGGAATGGGTTGTGGTTATGGTGATGATGCTAAAACGTAACTTGTGTTCCATGAATTTCGACTCATCACCCAATTCTCTCTCTCTCTCTTCTTCTCTATTGCTCTCGTGTGTAGTGTTTTAAAGCCAAAACTTTGTTACTCAAGGATTATTTTGAACTTCACTGACTATGATGAGATACACTGAGATCTGGAAATGCTTTAAGGAAACCTGTCATTCGTTATGTATGCATACGAATGGAGTAAATCAATTTTTCTGCCACACCATGATTGCACATCGAAAATTCATCTCTTTTCCCGGTGATTTGTTTACAGGAGGTCAGATCAGTGTTGGAGACGATAATTGAAAGAGAAAATAGAAAGATGAAGATGAAATAAAATAGATTCAAATGAATTGTGTGGGGTGTATAGTGGAGACAAAAAACCGTTGACTTGGGATTTTCACGTATTCCATCATGGGCCATGATGTATGAGGACAAATAGAAGTCAAACAGTAAACATACATAATTCGAAAGACTAGACAAGAGTTGGAGCTAACAAGTCAAACCAAGTAGCTATATCAAACATTTGCACCTTTCTCTTGAAATCAACATCGTTAAGAAAAAGTATTCCCGCTAAAAGAGGCGACTTGGATTGGCACAAAATGAGTTAGTGGATCCAAAAAAAGAGAAAGAAAGAGAGAGAGAATCAGAACCAAGTAATTTCGAAGAAATTTCGAACAGAATATAGACTTTTTCGAGTTTTCTATCTTCCCTTTAGACCTCCGATAGTTTATCTGACTGTCTATCTTGGATCGCTAGCTAAAGTTATTGAACCATTAGGGATTTAAATGTTTGGCCAATATTTGAAATGAATAGCAAAATGATCACATAAATAATTTTGACTACAAAAATTTAAACAGAATCTAAATTCGAAAACATTACGATCTCGAGAAAAAAGGAAAGTCCATAGCATCTCTTCCTTTCTGGAAGCTGTAATCATCTCTTACTGGTGATAGTAAAACATATGAAAAAAACAGTGAATGATAATGATGTGAGAAGTAAAAAAGCAAAAAAACAATGGGAATGAGAGAACTAAAATGATCAAATGGATCATCTCTCTCTCTCTCTCTCTCTCTCTCTCTCTCTCTCTCTCTCTCTCTCTCTCTCTCTCTCTCTCTTTAGATGAATATCAAGGTATCTGGCATCAAACCAAATCTTGATTCTAGAAAGAGAAACACCTACTCCCTGGATGAATTGTTAGAAGAGTTCATGCATCATAAATGAAAATCGAAATATAGTGGAGTCAATGGAGAGAGAAAGAAAAGAGAGAGGAAATCAAAAAGACTAGACGATAAGAGATGCTATCTTTCATCAGATCCAGAATAGATGGTGTGCATATGTACGTATGTGTTTGGGCCGATGTATCTGTACCCCCGGTTCTTAACTCTCGTAGCAAAATTTCTACTTGAGTTCTATGACTTGGTGAGGTTCAGCTCGTTTCACGAGTGAAGAAACGTTCCACAAACGTTTCATGAACCAACATCAAGTGAACCGAGATAGAGAATAAAGAATTCAATAATGAAGCAATGTTCGCAGCATACAGCGATTCTGTGATGGTGTGATGGTAACGCACAAATGATGAGCTCTAATGTAAGCGGTGTTATTCCCTAGTAGATTTTGCATAAACATAGGAAAAGAATATTGTCTGTGTATAATGAAAAGCTGTCTGGTGTGAAGAAAAGTTGCAGAGGATCAATAATATAATGTGCAATAAGTAGGTTGAGGAGAGTAAAGTCACCACCTTGACAATGCTTTTCATTTTACTATGTGATTAGTAGGACGACAATGACAGGCGATGAGTACCGATAGAGTTTCCTTCAACCCATTGAAGCTGATAATCTTACAGTACCCAAATGTAATCTAAGCAACTAGCAAGATGAGAATTGTATTCCAATGGTGTGTGTATGTGTGTCCCTGACTCATGAGCCCTAATAAACAAGAGCGTTGTTCTTACAGTATATGAGCAAGATGTTTGTTTATGTTGGTGTCGTGTTGACAATTTCACTCGAAATAAGTATCATGGAAATAGCTAAAGTTTTCGACTTATCTCTTTTTCCTATCCTCTAATCAAGACATTCTGCATATTAGAGAGAGCTGAAAAAGTGTACAGAACGAGAGGAAGAGTGGTAAAAATTTTAACATTCAAAGATCCGACTTGCCAGTATATATATTGAAGCAAGATCTTGTCAGCTTCTGTTGGATGTTCAGAAGAAGAACCGTAATTGCTCCTCTTTCCATCTTTCATCAAGTGAAATCTAGGGCATTGAACAATGCACATCTCGGATGAAATGATGGTCAGATAAGCGAGAGCATAATTTGCGTACAATTTGTAAGGTATACATAAACAAAAAAAAGAGGGAAAGAGACAGATCTAAGGAGATGTCGTGTCTGATAGAGAAAGATGGGAACATTTATTCTTACCTTGCAATTTTTTGAGTACGGCAACTTCCATCTTCAATACTTGCTTCTGCTGTTGAGCTGATTCTAATTTCATCGCAACATAATCACGAGACACAAGATCCAGTGCCTCATAGATCTCACCAAATCCACCTCCACCAATCCGCTTGATCACTCTCCATCGTTCTGAAATAAAAAAAGGAATCCATCGAATTAATGGTTCACTGTGAATAAATACAGTTATTCACACGAATAAGCATTCTGGAATACAATATTTGCTCTGGTGATAGTCAAAATAATTTGAACATCTACACGAGTGGAGAATCGAAATGAGATCCAAAAGATGGATAAAATTGAAATCTTTAACATATTCTCGCCACGATTTTCAATATTAATCCACTCATTAATTAAGCCACCGAGAGAAAAAAAATACGAATAATTTGATTACTGTTTACAATAGTTTTTCCAGCCTTAAATTGGGTGGTAACTTTTTTCTTTTTTGATTTGTTCTAACAAAAAAGTAATAAGTGATGCTTTGAGTAAAATTGCACAATCAAATGATATCATTATTACACACATAAAATGGCGAAAATATCATTGAAAGAAAGGAATCAAATCAAATCTCACCTCTAACCACGTGTCCTGGTTGTAGAAGATCTTCCGGAGGCTGATTGGCTTGTGAATTCGGTGGAGGGGCCTGAATGTTTGATGGGACAATTTTTCCACTTGCAGGATCTTTTTTGGCATCATTTTCCTCTTTCTGTTGTTCATGTGTTGGGATGGAAAAAAAAGCATCTATCAATACATGATATCCTTTGAAAACAATAAATTAAATGGCACAACACATCAGGCACACAGTTATACACATACACACTAAGCGAAACATGCTGAATGTTATCAAATTTAATTCAAAAATCAAAACTATAAATTCAACAACCACAACAACAAGTAGCAAGAATCTGTATTCACAAATTCTCGATGGAATGAAGGGTAAAAAAAGAAGTATCATACTAACAGCATTTGTCATGTTTAAATAATGTCGAATATATTCCTCCTGTCAATTGAACAAGATGATGGTGGAGATGATACTGATGATGTATTTATACACACACGCACATAAATTTGATTATGTTTCACAATCCATTTCAATGTCCATCATAATTTCCATAATTTTATTGATGATCTGAATTATAACCTCTCCAAAAATTTTATCACAGCATTTCAATATGTATACTTGAAGAACACATATTTTCAATTTTCACTCTCTTACTCTATCACTTTATCACTTGCTTAGTAACAATGATTAATATTTAAATAAACATATATATCTATGATATATCATCAAATCTCATCAAGTCAATAATGATAATAATAATAATAATCTGTTTAATTACGGCACAGAGAGAAGAGAGAGAGAGAAAAAAAACAAAAAAAAAATACTTATCAAGACTCGAAGTCAATCGAGAGAGAGAGAAGACAAAATCTAAACATCACAAGAACATCGCAGCGAAGTAAATACACTAAAATACGCTTTCGAATATCATTTTTCCGGGAGCTTCTGTACATTCACGGCCGGGACTTTACATGTAAAATGCACATTTTTATCCCATAGACAGTATCGCCATCTTAGAGTGTGGCATATTTTATCTGAAAAGTTCTGAGAGAGAGAGATTAATAGGGGTGAAAATATGATGTGAATGAGGTTGAATTACATGGGAAAGTGGCATGATTGGGTCTTATCAATTCTGTCAATTATTTGAGCATATTGGGTCTGATGATAAGCTTATCGTGCAGGATAGCTTCCTGTTGCGTCTCTTGTCTCTCTGTGCTGCATACTTATGACAGCAGAGTTGGGTTATCTTGATTTCGAAACTGTGAGACAGTGATAAGTGATGGCTTGGAATTCTTCGAAAAATAATTCTGGGAGAGCAAGAAAAAGTGAAAGAAGGGGAAGAGAGGTATTAGTTCGGGGGAAGGAAGTATAATAAGAATTGTTAAAACTTTGGCAGGTATAATTGATTATGAAATTATGGGAAGCTATTTTATTTGTGATCAGAGTGCAACGTTAATAATGTTTGATCAATGATGAACTCATTAGTAAGAGATGAAAACTTACGGGATTTACCGTTATTCTCATCTCTATTTGATCATTATGAATGAACAAAAATTTAATTAGTCAATATCACCTGCTGATTGGTTATTCTTCTTGGAGCACTTGTTGTCTGAGTTTGAAAAATTACGGATTCCATTATGAATCAAAATTTTGTCCTTTTTTTCTTTGCATTCATAATGATTTCTTGTGCCAATTCTTGGAAAGAAATACCTTGTGGTTAGTAATTGAAAATTTGAAGAATATATACTGAAAATCTCTCTATTTTCAAGAATGTGGCGAAAAATATCGTGGCCCTCTTCACACAGGAATCGTGAAACCTTATCCATGGCTAGTGAGAATTAAGTGAGTAAAAAAAGATGATTCACAAAGTTTATGGGAAGTTGTAGCAAAATTTTCCATCTCCACATAAATGTAGAGCCTCATATCCTGGAATTGAAACCAGAAGTTGTCCTGGAGTCATTATAAGTACTACCCATGTAATGATTCCTTCATGGTGCTGTATCGGTCGAGTTCGAGTACTTTTCTATCACGAAAATATCTTACCAATCGGATATATTCCAAGCCAGCGTCATGAGTATTTCATTGAACTCATGGTCATTGATGATCCGAGTGATGATGATCGCATATGGATGAATAGAGATTCATGCATCATCAACACTTCTCACTTGAAAAGATTTTCGAGACGTTTACAGCCCATTTGTGTTTCAAAAGATACCTCGAAACAAGGATATTTTGATGAAAAATTGGACATTAATAGAACTTATGCACTATTCACATGGCGAGATGGTGAAGATGGAGAACCTTTTCTTTGGCAACACAAAGTGATTCCCAGAAATGATGATGGTAAGATCATACAGACATCCAAAAAATATGGACCGTTAATTTTTCTGATGATCCCACTCATACATGATGCTTGACGATTTTTTTTTCTTCCTCTTATTTCATTCTTTCTCACACAATTTAGGTAGCTCAGCATTTCGATATACCGGCAAAACAATCGAAGCTAGCAAATATATTAAAGGAGTTTACGTATATGCAATGGCTTTTGTACACGATGGTAAATGGTTTCTGGAGGCAATTCAAAGTAAACCCTTCTCATCCTTTTTCAGATTGGAAGATATTACCGATGAAAAAATGTTACCGGATGATGTATGTTCTGGCCAATAGTAATGTCTCATGATTCTACTGTGATCAGTATCATCTCGATCAGAAACCAATTTCAATTGGAAAAGAAAATTTTATCATTAAAAATTCCAAGTAGTTCTAACATGATCATCAGGTTATTATTCGAAAAAAATATAGATTACCCCCATACTATTCAGCCATGTTTCGTCATCAGAACCAAAGCTTCATTTACAAATCACATGCCGAATGATGCTGAGATGCTACCAGAGTTCGAGAAGGCTTTTCACTTCGGAAAAAAAGTTTCACATTCGAATCACTGAACTCGTGAGGATCTCTCTTGTACGAAGTTCCAAAATGAGAACGAAAATAGCCTGGAAGAGAGATGATGCTTGCCAGTTGAAATTTTGCTCGCCTATCCTTCAATGTCGATGGCGGTCTTCATCCCTCTCTTCCTCATCCTCCTTCTCTCATCACCACCGAAACGTAGTTTTGTGTCAGTCTTTGGACTTATTCTCGAAAGTCATTTCTCTCTCTCTCTCTCTCTCTCTCTCTCTCTCTCTCTGTAAATCATCCAGCTTGTAGTTAGTGGAAATGTTTTGGAAAAATTTTCTGTCTCTCTCTCTTGAATGAAGAATAAAATTGTTCTAATGGCTTCAACAGTTAGTTGCTAATGAACACCCTTATTCAAACAACATTAGCGAAGAAGTTCATAGAAAGTTCTTCAACAATATACAAGTTAGAGAATTGAAAAACACCAAGAATGTAAAATGCAGAATCAAGAATGAGCTTCCGAAATGAACAAAAATTGCTATTGGCTTTTGAATTTATTCACATATTCGACGATTTTATTAATAGTAGAAAGATGGTTTTTTGGTGAAAGCCCATGTTCTCAAATCTTCAATCGATGAATGTCCAAAATTGGGTTTCGCAGTGAAGGCAAATATTAACGCTAATCTTTGGCCATACAGAAGTTCATGGACTCCATGTGGATTCTCGAAAGAAGATGTCCAAGCTGCATAACGACCCCTCTTGGGCTCAATCAGTATTGGCTCATGTATTCCATTACCTGGACCATTTAAAAATTCTAATCGACCTCCCCCAAAGTCTTCATCTACCGTGGACAGCCACAATATCGAAGTGACTATAAGTTCTGGTGAACGAACCTTATCAATGTGACGAAATTCGGAAAACTTAGTGACTGGCTGGTATTGAGTGAATTGACAAACGGTGGTAAAAAATAGTTTATCCTCAGGAATACCAAAGGAAAGTGAAACGATTGACTAGAAAAGAATTTTGGGAAAGAGAAAATATCATCATTAAAATTACTGAGCATCTCATGACATATAAGTATTTTTGGATATGAATACACGCAATTCTAACCTTTGCCGTTCGAGATGTATTGACTAGAAGTTCATAATCATTCTCGGTAAATAAATTGAGCTTAGCCTTACGAAAAATCGTGTGCAAATTAAGCCACTGAAGATTGTGTGATTCTCGATTGGTGATTGTTGTTTCACCCAATTGATCAATTAATTTGATTGCCATCTCACGTAATTTAACCATATCCTTGGAATCCACCAGATTGTCTAGAAATGCAACACCACACCGTTCAGGCTTAGCGTTTATTTTATCCTCTTCCTTGTATCCGGATGGATGGCAAGGTTGCTCGTAAAGACTGATCAAGAAAATAGAAAAACATTCATCGTTGATGAACATAGATGNAGAGAGAGAGAAATGTTTTTGAATAGTCAAAAAAAAGTGGGACATCCAAATGTTACTCAAGCATCCACATGTTATATATCTGTTATATACCAACCTAACGTAGGGAATGTCTTGTTCTTTGGTTGCCAAAAAACTGAACACCTCAGTTTCCGGTTTCTCAATGGAATCCAAATTTTGTTGGTATCCATTTTTCAGAGTCATCGTGGCAACTTTTTCTTCATCTCCATCAGCTTCCACTTTTTCCATTTCTTTTTGTAAAATATTTTCTTTATCATTTTGAGCACTTAAACAGTATACACAACAACAACAGCTCAGCAACACAAAATTGATGGCAATGATGTAGGCAATAAATTTGGATAAAAATATATTTCGCGATCCATTTGGCGAACACTTTCGTCTGCTTCCATCATCATGTGGAATATTTTGTCCGGTAACACATTGGAATGGAATCAAATCATCGGATCGGAGGCACATTTCACATGGCTTACACAAATTTTGGTTCCGTTATTTGGGAAACTTTCAAGTAATACTATTGAGAGGGGAAAAGGCGACCTGATTGAGAATAGAAGGAGAAGATGATGATGCCCTGTTTATGAGTTGCCTAAAAAAGTGGGCCAAAGTGCGGATAATGATGCTATTCGGGATCCGGTTTTGGTATGTGTGGAAGCCACTTTTCCCTTCTAACGGTGAATGTCAAGATCGAGAAGATTCTCAAATTCAGATCAATACCCCCTACTAAAATAGTAGCGAATGTTAAGAAGTGTCTGATTTGACTGATTATTAAGCTAAGAATTTATTTGAACTGATTTTCGGAGGAATATTCTCATTCCTTTCAAATTTAATCGAAAAAAATCGGAAATTTTTGTTGCATTCGCTGCTATTGTGAAATTATTTTCCGAAGCAACCATAGTTTGTTTGAGCAAATGATTCATTTCATTCAAATTAAGATTTTGGATTGCAAAAATCTTTGGAATCTTTCCACCAGAATACAATAAATAGATATCCGATCATAAATAAAAGTTGTATCAGGTATGTCCGATAGGTCATCATGTTTGAGTGTATATTTCCAAGTTTGGTCTCACGAATGATGATGGACTCGCGGTCCGCACCAACTCCAATCCACTTCACTGCAATCAAGTAGAAAAAAATTATACACATGATGGTTGGAAAACTTCCAGCAACATGATGAGAAAAAATTGCCATATTTACCTGGAACTCTGGTAAGCTCTTCTATTTTTCGAATGTAATTTTGGGCTTCAATTGGTAGATCAGAGAAAGAGCGAGATTTGGAGATATCTTTCTTCCATCCTTTCAATGTCAAATAGTTGGGCTTAACACGAGAAAGATCATTGGCATTGGCTAGAGTGGAAAGGGACAGAGTGAACATCAATATCGAGATAATAATCGATTGTCTTAATCAGTGAATATGCTTCAGTCAATTAATATAACTATATTACCAGGAGGTAAGCTTAAAGATCGTCCATCTAGCTCATAAGACACGGCAATTTTGAGCTCATCAAATTCACCAAGGATATCCAATTTTGTCACGGCCAGCCTATGGAATTCCAGAGGAACAAACAGAACCTTCATTTATCACGTTTAAATCGTTTGAGGGTCAAAAATTGAGCTTACGCTGTATATCCATTGATCATATTTGAGTACTGCAAAAGTACCATATCGAGCCAACCACATCGACGTTTTCGCTTGGTTGTTACACCTATCTCTTTCCCTTTTTCCTGGAGAATTGTGCCAATTTCATTATTCTGCTCTGTTGGAAAAGGTCCATCACCAACACGAGTGCAATAGGCTTTCACAACTCCATACTTTTCTCCGATAACTTCTAGCGGTATTCCGAGACCAGTACACACTCCTCCAATTGTACTATTGGACGATGTTACATAAGGATAAGTACCAAAATCGATATCCAACATGGCTCCATTAGCACCTTCGACCAAAACGGATTTTCCTGATTCCATGCTCCTGTGGAGAAAGGTGAAAAGATCCAAGACAAATGGCCGTATCTCATCAGCAAAATTTTTGTAACGTTTCAATTCAGTATCCACATCAATCGTTAGATCTTGAAATTGCTTTGTATAATTAGCCGATAATGATCGAAATTTTTCCTCAAACAGTGAAAAATCACCCAATAAATCAGCCATTCTGATGCCAGTACGAGAAGCTTTGGTAGAATATGTAGGACCAATTCCTTTCTTGGTTGTTCCTAAACTTTCCTCCCCTTTCTCAATTTCTTGTAGAGCATCGACCGATTGATGAAAATCGAACACAAGATGAGCTCTATCGGAAATGATTAGTCGCTTTTTCCACTCATGAAGTCCTTTATCTTCATTCTTTTTGATCTCATCGAAAAGCTGAGGCAAGTGAACCACAACACCATTGCCAACAATTGACTGAGCATTCTTGTTGATTATTCCACTGGGCAGTAGATGAAAATCATATTCAATATCACCTACAACCACCGTGTGTCCAGCATTGTTGCCACCCTAAGAAAAATTCAAAGTGTTTCTTGTGTTACCCTTGAAAATGATGATGGTGGGAAACAATCATCAAATAACGCCGAGAACATACCTGACACCGGCAGACAATATCAACTCTCTCTGCCAATAGGTCCACTATTTTGCCTTTACCTTCATCACCCCACTGTGTACCCAGTACCACATACGTTTTTCCCTCTCTATTTGTGAATAATTTGCTTAACATTTTGACAAATTCCTCGAATTGATGTACTCTTGAAAGGGAAAGAAGAAAAGAAGAACACAAAAAATCAAAGCCAAACACTTTTTTAAAAAAAGTTTTTTTTCACCTCAAAAGTTTCGATTTCAAACAACATGTCACCTCTCTATCATCAAAAGTATTTTGATGGGACTAAAAAAATGGCGCTATTTTCCCGCAAGATTCTAGGGGGCGTTGACAAAAATTTCGAGGGGCGGAATTCGAATGGAGCTAAGGAAGGTGTCTAAAATCGTTTTGAAATCAGATTTTCATGATGATTTGAATCAGTTGAGCAATTAAACATAAGAAAAAACCCCAGAGCAGACATTAAAGGTCGAAAAAACAAATTCAGTCGATATCCGCAGTCTCAAGCTCAAGTTCCTTCGGATCCCTTAGAATTCAATGCATTTTCTCATAATCCATGTAAAAAACGGAAAGGCTCATATTAAGAATATATTCTAAAGTTTTGGGCAGAAAAATGCTTCATTGTTACGAGAAAAAAGTCTAATATTCAGTCCCTAGAGTTTGGAAACTTTTTTGAAATCAAAATGATGGTATTCTAGCAAAAAATACTGATTAAATCGAACCAATCTGATTTTATAAATATCTACATTTGAATATATGATTTTCAAGCATGGAAATTCTTCAGCCATATACATGTTAGAGAATTGAAAAACACCAAGAATGTAAAATGCAGAATCAAGAATGAGCTTCCGAAATGAACAAAAATTGCTATTGGCTTTTGAATTTATTCACATATTCGACGATTTTATTAATAGTAGAAAGATGGTTTTTTGGTGAAAGCCCATGTTCTCAAATCTTCAATCGATGAATGTCCAAAATTGGGTTTCGCAGTGAAGGCAAATATTAACGCTAATCTTTGGCCATACAGAAGTTCATGGACTCCATGTGGATTCTCGAAAGAAGATGTCCAAGCTGCATAACGACCCCTCTTGGGCTCAATCAGTATTGGCTCATGTATTCCATTACCTGGACCATTTAAAAATTCTAATCGACCTCCCCCAAAGTCTTCATCTACCGTGGACAGCCACAATATCGAAGTGACTATAAGTTCTGGTGAACGAACCTTATCAATGTGACGAAATTCGGAAAACTTAGTGACTGGCTGGTATCGAGTAAATTGACAAACGGTGGTAAAAAATAGTTTATCCTCAGGAATACCAAAGGAAAGTGAAACAATTGACTAGAAAAGAATTTTAGGAAAGAGAAAATATCATCATTAAAATTACTGAGCATCTCATGACATATAAGTATTTTTGGATATGAATACAGGCAATTCTAACCTTTGCCGTTCGAGATGTATTGACTAGAAGTTCATAATTTCTTGGATATTCACATATTCGACGATTTTATCGAGAAGATTCTCAAATTCAGATCAATACCACCTACTAAAATAGTAGCGAATGTTAAGAAGTGTCTGATTTGATTGATTATTGAGCTAAAAATTAATTTGAACTGATTTTCGGAGGAATATTCTCATTCCTTTCAAATTTAATCCAATAATATCGGAAATTTTTGTTGCATTTGCTGCTATTGTGAAATTATTTTCCGATGCAACCATAGTTTGTTTGAGCAAATGATTCATTTTATTCAAATTTTGAATTTGAATTGCTAAAATCTTTGAAATCCTTCCACCAGAATACAATAAATAGATATTCGATTATAAATAAAAATTCTACCAGGTATGTCCGATAGGCTCATCATGTTTGAGTGTATATTTCCAAGTTTGGTCTTACGAATGAGCTCGATTTTTTGCTTCTCAACGCATTTCGTGAAAGTCTGATGGGCGTAAGTTTCTGTTTACAATTAAGTGAATTAGCTTCCCATTTATTGCATAGAAGATCAGTAGTTTCCGAGAATAAATCATTCATATGATTTTCGGTGTAGTCCAAAGAAGCAGCGGGACAGTGACTTTTCACAAGGTCCAAGATACACTAAAATGGAAAATTTTGTCTTGAAATTCATACCCAATTGAAGGAAAATTTTTAACTCACCGATCTTGTTTCCCAATAATAGCAGCAAGTGTATGGAATTTTCATGTCCATATTGGTAATATTGTCTCGAACGTATTCCATTTGAGCAATATAACTGTCTTGACAGTCTACCACTTTGTTATGCAAAACAGGCTGAAAGAAGGAATATCGAATATTATTCACGGTTAATTATTATTAGTTGTCTAAGATTTAAGATTTAAAAATTTTAATTCCCAATTTGAAAAAAATCACTTATTCTACTTACATCTTGCAGACATTGGGATCGCTCTACGAATTCTTCCCTGGATTCCACAGTATTGCAAACGTTTCGTAAAGTTTTTCGAGCTCCTGATATAATAACGTTCAGAACTTGACTAGGGAATGGTTTTAGACATGATCGATGTTCTCGAAGTTTTCTTGATGCGGCTCGAGACTTCGTACAATAAACATCTTTCATTTCTTCTTGTGTTTTTGGAATAGGTGTCAATCGGTCAGTGATCACATACAATTCACTTGACCATTTATCTACTCTTTCCATCAAATTTGAACAGTTTGGTTGTTGTCGTGGAGCAGCATAACTTTCTCCGAAAACTATCGAATGAAAAAATAAGTGAAGTAACTTGATAGGTGTCCAATTTAAGGGAAACAAATGAAACTTACCCAAAACGAATAAAACTAAACAAAATCCGGTCCAAATTTTTGTTGTTGAAGTTCGATGAGTTTTGATTGATGAAAAGTCCATGGTTAAAGGAATCACAATTCTACTGAAGCTGATTTTTTTCTTAAGTGAAGCAAACTGATGTACCAAACTTTTGAGAATATTTCAAATCCCATCATGCTTTATATATGAGTTTACGATTGAAGCCCCTTACTTTTGCCCCTTTGGTCTCACGATTATCGGATGACCTGCATGATAGAGCAAATAAATTAATTGCAAGTTTTTGGAGTACGTGACAGAGCTAACGTCTAAAATTTGAGAATATTAATACTGAATATATACACACTGAAATGGGCCATCAAACATGATTAAGCAATCGATTGCTTATTAGTAGTAGTAGCAATAGTAGTGGTAGACATTAGTGGATAGATATTTCAATTTACTGGCCTCGTTTCTCATGGATTGGAATAGATATAGATAAACATGTATATATTCCAGGGCATAAATGATTTTTCACCTTCTCATTGTGTTTAGAGGAGAATTCGAATGCCCGGTTATTAAGCCGCAAGTACGGATAGGAAAACTTGCTTTTCACTCTGAATCACTTCCGAGATTACATCGTCCGCTTCAATACCATGAGCCTCATGAGGCTCGTGAGGCTCATCTCATTGCGTAATGCAGGCAGGACGTCCGGGGCAGATTTTTTTTGGGCTTCAGTTGAGGTGGAAGACATTAGAATTTCAACATCAAAAACACTTTTATTTGTGCGTTGTAGTCAACAAGAACCGGATCAATCATGATTTAAAATTTTCAAATTTTCTGTGTATAAATTTAAAACAGATAGTATTTAAAATTTTTGGTTTTATTAATTTTTGGTATTCTCATGGATTGCTTGAAAATTTTTCTTGTTTTCGTTAGTTCAACCAAATTGACGATTTTCAATAGATAATAGTATCACAAAACAATTGCAACAGGATTAAAATTCTTTCGAGTATTCAAGCACAAATCTGTTCCAATGATAATATTGACAGCTATCTTGTATCATGTGCAAACGTGCATCCAAAAGCGGGTGTGCTCAAAAAGAGTTCATATCAAATGGTTTTCGATATTTCGATGATAGACTCACGGGCCGCACCAACTCCAATCCATCTCACTGCAATCAAGTGGAAAAAAATTGGAGTGAAAAAAGATACATTGATATGTCAAGATATCTTGTCAAGTGGAGAAATGTGAGATGAGATGATTTCTTAAATTTTTCCAAAGTGTGTTTGCAAAGAGTGTACGACAAGAAATCTGTTGATGATGATATCTTTCTCTCTTCTCTCTCTCTTTCACTCTCATCCCTTCTTGGCAAAGACTCGAATTGGAGCAGCTAGATGAGCATATTACAAGAGCAATTTGCGTGATGCTCACATAGATGTGTAAATACTTGTAGAGCTACGTCTCATCGTAATCATTCATCAAAGCATGCAAACGGATGTAGTGATGAACAAGAACAAAGAGTCAGCCCACAAGAGATGAAATAATAGCATCGAGCCAGAAAGAATGAAGATGAGAAAAATTTCATTGAGAATCAGCTTCACAGATGATAATGATTTGTGGCAACTTTGGTTTGAATTTGACTTTGACTTGGTAAATGTGAGATGATAAAGATATTTAGATAAATTTTTGGGAAGTTATACATCTCTCTCACTCTTACTCCTAGTCAGTTTAGTACAAATTGAACTTGACTCTTCAATGCATCAACAGTCAAAGTAAATACTCATTCACACACAACCCTAATCTCAAGGTTGCAGAAGATTTAATTTGACCTCAATTATCTTCTCTCTATTTGCCAGCACTATCAAATGATCAAGTTATTTTTGACAACAAGACGTGAACTTTAGAACCATATGACTGACAAGATTAGGTTCAAAACCCTAAGGATTCTCTCACATAGAGGTAGATTTAAATAAAAATGAGAGCTCAAAATGACAATAGACATTATACACATGATGATTGGAAAACTTCCAGCAACATGATGAGAAAAAATTGCCATATTTACCTGGAACTCCTGTAAGCTCTTCTATTTTTCGAATGTAATTTTGGGCTTCAATTGGTAGATCAGAGAAAGAGCGAGATTTGGAAATATCTTTCTTCCATCCTTTCAATGTTAAATAGTTGGGCTTAACACGAGAAAGATCATTGGCATTGGCTAGATTGGAAAGGAGTGAAAAGGGACAGAGTGAACATCAGTATCGAGATAATCGATTGTCACAATCAGTGAATATGCTTCAGTCAATTAATATAGTTATATTACCAGGAGGTGAGCTTAATGATCGTCCATCCAGCTCATAAGATACGGCAATTTTGAGCTCATCAAATTCACCAAGGATATCCAATTTTGTCACGGCCAGCCTATGGAATTCCAGAGGAACAAACACAACCTTCATCTATCACGTTTAACTTGTTTGAACGTCAAATATTGAACTTACGCTGTATATCCATTGATCATATTTGAGTACTGCAAAAGTACCATATCGAGCCAACCACATCGACGTTTTCGCTTGGTTGTTACACCTATCTCTTTCCCTTTTTCCTGGAGAATTGTGCCAATTTCATTATTCTGCTCAGTTGGAAAAGGTCCATCACCAACACGAGTGCAATAGGCTTTCACAACTCCATACACTTCTCCGATAACTTTTGGCGGTATTCCGAGACCAGTACACACTCCTCCGATTGTACAATTGGACGATGTTACATAAGGATAAGTACCAAAATCGATATCCAACATGGTCGCATTAGCACCTTCGACCAAAACGGATTTTCCTGATTTAATGCTCTTGTGGAGAAAGGTGACAGTATCCAAGACACATGGCCGTATCTCATCAGCAAAATTTTTGTAACGTTTCAATTCAGTATCCACATCAATCGTTAGATCTTGAAATTGCTTTGTATAATTAACCGATAATGATCGAAATTTTTCCTCAAACAGTGGAAAATCACCCAATAAATCAGCCATTCTGATGCCAGTTCGAGAAGCTTTGGTAGAATATGTGGGACCAATACCTTTCTTGGTTGTTCCTAAACTTTTTTTCCCTTTCTCAATTTCTTGTAGACCATCGACCGATTGATGAAAATCAAACACAAGATGAGCTCGATCAGAAATGATTAGTCGCTTTTTCCACTCATGAAGTCCTTTATCTTCATTCTTTTTGATCTCATCGAAAAGCTGAGGCAAATGAATCACAACACCATTGCCAACTATTGACAGAGCATTCTTGTTGATTATACCACTGGGCAGTAGATGAAAATCATACTCAATATCACCTACAACCACCGTGTGTCCAGCATTGTTGCCACCCTAAGAAAAATTCAAAGTGTTTCTTGTGTTACCCTTGAAAATGATGATGGCGGGAAACAATCATCAAATAACATCGAGAGCATACCTGACACCGGCACACAATATCAACTCTCTCTGCCAAAAGGTCCACTATTTTGCCTTTACCTTCATCACCCCACTGTGTACCCAGTACCACATACGTTTTTCCCTCTCTACTAGTAAATCCATTGCTTGACATTTTGACCTATTCCTCGAATTGATGTACTCTGGGAAGGGAGAGAAGAGAAAAAGAACACAAAAAATCAAAGCCAAACACTTTTTTCCACCTCAAAAGTTTCGATTCCTAACATGCAAGATTGTGAAAGTTTAACATAGTGGTAATACTTTCTCCAACATTCGAAACCTGATATCGGAGAAGATTGAAATAATTGATTGCAATAAATCTTTCTTACCTATCGAATTACAATTAACAATTAACACTGATGGATATGTGAGTGAGTGATCCAAGATCTTTTTAATCGAGTAAGGAAGAGATGAGAGGAGCGAAAGAGAGAGAGAAAAAAAATCCCAAGTGGCACAAGTACTACTGATGTAGTTAGTACAGTAGTTGATGAAAGTGGAAAAAGTACCAGAGAGTAAGATGAAGAGATAGGCAAAGATAACTAATGGCGCAAATGGTGACTCTTAATTGTAGACAGAAGCTGTCGGCATAAAACAAAAGCTAAGCGTCTCGTGGCCTTCACGGATCATCACCCAGCCAGTAAGCATTATCATCATCATTCACTAACCATCGAGTGAGAGAGAGGAAGTGTTTGTGTAACAATTACTCAAGACACCTATTCCTCTTCTATCATCAAGAGTATTTTGATGGGAAACAGAATAAAAAAAAATTAATATGATCATCAACCATACACATGTGAATGTGTGTGTACAATGTCGTAACCATGTGTATTATGTTGCATCTTTTTAATTTTTTTTTTCGAATGAAAACAAACTTTGGCCACAAGAGCGACAGCACATTCTACGTATAAATTACATGGCGAAGCGAGTGTCATCTGTTGATAAGGAAAACTTATCAAAAAAGAAGAAAATTTTTTTTCTTCAAAAAATGTTTTGTAAAAGTGAAAAAATTTTTTTCACTTTGTTCACATTTGGATGAGAAAATTTTCTTTTACGATTGTAAAGATTGAAAATATTTTTCATTGATAATTGATTTGATTGTTTCCTATGTTCCTATGTGGATGAACAATTAATCTAATTAAACTGTAGGAACGTAGAGTGGATATTTAACATTGGCGCTCAACTTATAAACACACATTTAAAGGCAGCTCTTGCGTGGTGAACTCGTGGGCATAGCTCAAGTCTGTACGTTTGTAAAAAAAAGGATAGCTTTTTGGAATTGAGTGTGTGTTTAAGTGTGTGTATTTTTGTTCATTTTTTGATTTGATTCTTTATATATATATTTAACCAATTATAAGGTAGGTATAATGTGTATTCACTTTGATGTCTGATTGATTGATTTGGTGTATGTACTTTGTATATCGATAGATATCAAGATCATCTTCATTTCGGATTATAATGTCAGAGGAAAGAAAAGATAATACCGGTGGTCAAGGAGATATGATGGAAGGTATAATCGGTTCGACTAGAACGCTCAACATCAATGCTCCAGTGTTTGTGCCTTCTAATTTCAACTTCTCAGTATCAATGAATAATTCAAAGCCTGATGCATCACAACAACAGCAACCGACACCACAATCAATGGCTGATAGCCATAATACGGCGGGACAAGATGGCCTAACATCGACTGTAAAAGAAGAGGTTCTTGATGATTGGGAAGAAAATGTTGACGATGATATGGATGAAGCAATGGAAGATGAAGATGAATTGGATGATGAAGATGATGATATTGAGAAAGACGCTGATCAGATGGAAAAAGTTGGCCGAAAAACGCGCAAAAAGGCTGCAAAAAAAGTTAGTGAATGTAGTGATAGAGAATCGCGTAAAGAACATGTAAACATTGTTTTTATTGGTCATGTGGATGCCGGTAAGAGTACAATTGGTGGCCAATTGTTACATTTAACCGGTATGGTTGATAAAAGAACGCTGGAAAAGTATGAAAGAGAAGCAAAAGAAAAGAATCGTGAATCATGGTTCCTTTCATGGGCTTTGGATACCAATCAAGAGGAACGAGACAAGGGGAAAACTGTTGAAGTTGGTAGAAGTGCATTTGAAACCGAACATAAACACTTTACTCTTCTCGATGCTCCTGGACATCGTGGCTTTGTGCCCAATATGATTTCTGGTACATCACAAGCGGATTTAGCGGTACTTGTTATATCAGCTCGTAAAGGTGAATTTGAGACAGGCTTTGAGAAAGGTGGTCAAACTCGTGAACACGCTATGTTAGCCAAAACTGCTGGTGTTAAATTTATGATCGTTTTAATTAACAAAATGGATGATCCAACCGTATGCTGGAGTGAAGAAAGATATGTGGAATGTAGAGATAAACTTCTTCCTTACTTGAAAAAATGTGGATTCAATCCTAAAACTGAATTATATTTCATGCCATGCTCCGGATTCACTGGTGCTTGTCTCAAAGATGTGCCACCGGAAAATATGTGTCCATGGTTTAAAGGTCCCTCACTTTTGGACTATCTTGATCAATTACCTCAATTTGATCGTCGACTTGATGGACCCTTCAGATTGCCAGTTGTTGACAAATATAAGGACAAAGGAACAGTGATACTTGGTAAAGTTGAAATGGGTTCATGTAAACGAGGTTCTTCTCTTCTTCTTATGCCCAATCGAAAGCCATGTGAAGTATTACAATTATGGTCTGATGAAGACGAAGTGGATCTAGTTACTTCGGGTGAAAATGTTAAGATTAAGTTAAAAGGCCTTGATGATGAAAATATATCCTCAGGCTTTGTTCTTTGTGAGCTGGATAAACCTTGCTGCGTTGGCAAAGTATTTGATGCTCAAGTTGTTGTTCTAGAGCATAAATCTATCATTTGTCCTGGTTATAATGCAGTCCTTCACATTCACACAGCTTCAGAGGAAGTCATATTGAAAGCAATCATGTGTTTAATTGACAAAAAGACTGGTGAAAAAATTCAGGTGAGCAAAGTTACATGAACCACGAGCAAAGTAAATGAAAAGAGAGCGGAAGTGTGATTATTCTTTTGCATTTATTGCTCACCAGGTTCAACTTATCACGATTCTAATTCATATTTTTCATCTCTTTATATTTTACAGAAGGGTCCAAGATATGTAAAACAAGATCAAGTAGCGATTATGAGGCTAGAATGTATGGGAGGCATGATTTGTCTTGAAAGGTTCGCTGACTTCCCACAAATGGGTCGATTTACTCTCAGAGACGAAGGGAGAACTGTGGCAATTGGAAAAATTCTGCGCGTAGTAGAGTGAAAGAAAATCTCTTATAATGTATAACAATTCTTACTTTTCAGAAATTCTGAAAAAAAACTTTTTGCATCAAAATTTTCCTATCAATCTTCCCCACTTTTGAGCTCTCTTCCTTTTCATGTATCTCTCTCTCTTTCTCTTTCTCTCTCTATCTTTATCTATTTTCTGTCTAATCCTCGATGAATTGCTAACTCTTAGGAAAAAATCAATCGTACGAAAAGTTTACTCGACCAAATTCTTACTCTGATCAAGTGTTCCATCAACAATGGTGGAGAATCTGAGTAAAAGTTTATGATTCATTGAGGTGATCAACGATCTGTCATCGACGGTTGATATCTATACCAAACAAAAAATAAATGGTCTTGTATCAAGTTTGCTCGAAAACTTTGATTCAACTTATTATATCCAATAACCAAGTAGAATCAGTAATGCATTGATTCTCTCGTTTGATGGACTTGAACAAGTTTTGCTCTCATTAACATTGCTAAACGGAGATGATTGATTCCTCTTGTTCCTATGAGATATTACCTCTGGAAAGTTTGCTCAAAATAATTTGGCATAATATACTATGAATACATTTTTCTATTCGAATTGAATTTTCTGGTTTAAATACTAGAAAATTTTTTCAATCATTCGAAACTATGAAAAAATTCTCACATTCACATACTATGTTTCAAAAAATTCACTCTATCATCCCAGACAACAAATTTTGAGCGAATTTATCATCAAAATTTCCAGAACGTCCATCATCGAGTCTAAAACTAACAAACAAGATGTATAAGTTATCATTTTTTGACAAGCTTCCATGAGAGTCCATCAAATCTGTTTATGACAGGCTTGATATGTGTGATGTCTTCCCTTGAGTGAACAGAAAAATTTTTCGAGGCTACACACCTTGACGTTATCAGGATGAAGAATTTGAAATCCAAGATATGTAAACCAGAAGGACTTGTGAGATAAAATATTCCCCCCTCCTACTATTATCCAGAGGTTTCCAGCTTGAAAAAGGAATAGGATCTCGACCACAAATCTACCAATATTACAATCTCTCTCCCTCTCTCCTCAAGTTATCGGTAAGAAAAAAAAATAATGTCCAATTAATCAAACGATGCAACATCCGCCGATGTTTTGACACATTCTATCGATAAGATATGTGATCTTTCCGTAATTTTGCCTCGAGCATCTTTCTTGTCCCAAGCCTTTTTCTCTCTCTTCCTTTCTTGAGATAAATAATTCCACATGTTCAATCTAATTCTATTTTGACATCCCTTTCATGTCCCTACGTACGCACATGTCAACACACACACACACACAACCATAATCATGATTTAAAAAGATCGAAAAGACCACAAGCCACTCATCGGTCGACTCTTCACTATCTTGTCCATGCATACATCCATGTACATGTATATGTATGAATTGAATTAACTTGAACCGGAATCAAGTTCGTCCTCGAAAAACTCTGCCCCAATCATGGACATACAGCATACATGGCATGTTGCTTTTCACTTATACATTCTATTTCTCTTTTCTTCCAAACACTCTCATGCATGGGTTGTGGTTGGCTTCAATTCATGATCCAAGCTATCCAAACTTGTCTAACAACTTGGCTCGCTGTCGATGGAGATAATTCAATTAACCATCAACGTCGTTAGCTGAGTTTACTCCTTCATCTTATGTTCGTTAAAAGTATTACAAAATCGATTCCGAGAGAGAGAGAGTGAGAGAGAGAGAGAGAGAGAGAGAGAGAGAGAGAGAGAGAGAGAGAGAGTGAGAAAAGATGGATAATTTTAGCGCATCACTTGTGAGAAGCGAAATGAATCAGGAATCTCTGAATCGCAATCTACCTCTTTTCCATGTATACTATCACCATGCATGTGATTTCTCCCAGGAAGTGAAACAATCTATACACATTTTGGGAGAGAGAGAGCGCGAGAGAGAGAAAACTTTTGGTTGACGAGAAACTTTAAATTAGTTATCAAAAAGTTTGATTTGAATATTTTCTTATTTTGCTGAACATTTTGAATAGAATGAAGTGAAGAAAAAAAAATTTTTTCATGACCAAATAATTTTTACACTAATCAACTGGAAGGAAGTAGAGTTGAATGATCGATAATCAATCGGATGGTCAATAATAAGAATGAATGTGATGATAAAATGATGATGCTATTGGTTAGTGAACTTGAAAGGTACTTTTCTCCATTTATCATTCAAAAATTGAATTAATATTGTCTATCAAAACGAACAGTATGGTTTCTCAATTACATAAACAAACAAACAATGATTAATGGCTTTTCCATGATCAATCAATGAGAAAAAAAGTGGGTGAATCATAATACCAAAATATGATGATGATGATGATAGCTGGCTAGTAAAACAAAAAATTGATCCAGAAAAATTGGCCAGATGCAAAAGATTTAACTAAGCTTAAGATTCGTGTCTATAATTTCATTTTTCCAACAGAATAGAGGAATATTCATGCTGTTCTTCCTAACTTTCGTCTTACAATTCTGAGCCTCTCTCTTTCTCTATCATTCCAACATCCTTCAGAACAAAATATAAATCTCCTTCATTTTACAACCTTCGAAACACTTTTTTCTTTCGTTTTACCCACTTTCTTTCCTCAACTGATCAAACAACTTTCTTTATTATTATTATATTTCACTTTCTCTCTTACCTATTCAGCAACCCATCTTCCACTTGCTCTCTCTCTCTCTCTCTCTCTCTCTCTCTCTCTCTCTCTCTCTCTTCTTATTTTCATAAGCCTTTTATATTCGTCTGAGCAATTGAAAAATTTAATGTTAAAATTTTGGAAAATGTTTCCATCTCACTTGGTGGTTGGAAAGAGAGAGAGAGAGAGAGAGAGAGAGAGAGAGAGAGAGAAAATCATGAAATCTTATCGATTACCTCAGGTAATGTCCATTTTGTAGCATTTTATATCACTTCTATTTCTTTCTTTTTATTCCTTTCTTGTAAGCAATATTAATGCCAGTTGAGAACGAGGTTCATAATGCTTACCTTCTCTCGTGTTGGAGCTCAATATCGTTCTTCATTGGGAATCAGCTTGAAATTTTCTCTCTCTTTCTCTCTCTCTCTCTCTCTCTCTCTCTCTCTCTCTCTCTCTCTCTCTCTCTCGCTCTCTCTATTTCAATACTCAAATATAATGTACAATTCAGAATTGAATGTTTTTTTGATACCTACAGTTTTCACAGGGTATGATTGAGGATCAAGTTGAGTGTAGCTTAAATGATCAACCAAATAATTCGATCAATCAGTCATTTGATGGATCAAAAGTTTTCATAATACATTGTGTGTGTACTTTCAGATTTATTTCTCCTAAATTTTTCCTAAATTATAGTTGATTGATGCTTACTAAAAAAGCTCAAATTATATGAAGTTCAATTGAAAATTGGTGGTTATGAATATTCGGAAATGATCGGCTCCAAATAATCTGCTCCAATAGAGCTCAAAGGTCACAATTTTTGTAAACCATAATTTTTCTAATGACTCATGATTATGCCATCTAAGTGTTAAGCTTTAACACTGATAATGAGTCCAAAAATACAGAGAAACAGAGAGAGAAGTGTGTGAATAAAATTGGGCTTCCATATCTCTGTCTCATTTTGGTAAAGATTTAGGATCAATTGATTAACGGTATCAATTTTTCTCCCCAAGCTTATCAAAAAACGATTGTGCAATGCTATGCGTGTGTGTGTGTATTCATTTGTGTCAAACTTTCCATCGGAAGTGATGAATGATTGTATCAGCTATGATAAGTGTGGACATGATCGATATACATACAAACACACCACATGAATGAAACGTGGCTTTCAATGAGATGAAATCAGGTACAAAAGAGCATATCCATGGCCAAAAGTACCACTGATCAGTGTGCGAGAAAGTCAAAAAGAATTCCAATCTGATGGCTTCATCATGAACTTGATCCCTTCCCTTTCTAACTGTACAACTGATTCGTGTTCACACAAATTTTTTTCAGTTCAATATCTTGGTGAAGAGAAAAAAACTTCTATTATTCCGAGGCCAAGCCATGAATGAATATTGAAACTGATATATTTCAGCCGGCAAAATGATTTCATCATGTCTTGAAAATCATTTTCTAGGTCGATCATTTTCGCTTATCGATACTTTCGTATGTAGTAATTTTTTTATATTGCATTTGAGCTTTATGGATCATTTTGAGAGAGAAAGAGAAAGAAAGAGAGAGAGAGAGAGAAGAGAGAGCAAAGTGAAACAAAAAAAGTCAATCAAAAGATGAGATTCATGAGTAAATAGTAATGTTGTTGCACTTGATTCATCTGTTCGATGAAGTTGAAGTGCTCTTGCATGAAGCTTGAATTTCGAAAGAAGAAAAATTTTTTTCTCTCCTCTGAATCTTGTTGAACACTTTCGATTTTTAGTAGACTTAAAAGTGAATTCAACAACTTTGGAAACTTTGAGAATTTCCCTCTCATATATCATCGTTCTGATTGAAGTTCTCCGGATTTTTTCCAACTAGACTAGACCCCTAGTTTAATTTGTTGCCATGAGGCTTTTTTTCGGAACACCGGAAATTTTTTTATTCGTAAATTGATCATCGGAAGCTGCTTTCTTTTTTTCTCTCTTTTCTCAATGACCAGCTTGTCCAATCAGAAAATACGCACTACAACTTCATTCAGAATCTAATCAAATACACACACACATACTTGTGAAGCTTGCGTATGTCCTCGCCCGAAGATTTTTTTTTCTCTCTTGATTGCTGGAACTATGTTGGCCATACAAATGATAACTTCTAGCGAGATCCATCAGATCAGATCATCACCATTATCATTTGCCACCATCAAAAAGTGTGTATAGTAAAATTTTTACCACACCTAGAATAGATACTAACTGATTTTAATGATGCTGTACTCGACCATGGTTACCAGGTATAATTCGTGAAGGTGCGATCGAGCTAGCAAAATATATATAGATTTATACATACATAAATGTAATGTTCAATAGTAACCGAATAACTATTAACTATTCGAAGAATGTGTGTGAGAAGCTGTATTTTCTCTATGATCGATAATGAACCAAAATCAGGAACTTATCCAAACCAAAATTGGTCAAATTTTACTGTACCAATCAATAATCATAGTGATCGGAAATCCCATGGTTTTGTATCCGTTAAATAATGAATAATTTTCTTTTCTGTCTTCTAAGTTGATGCAGAAGTTATCAGCTATCGATTGGGTTTCAAAATTGAAACTTTTCAAAACATTAGCATTTTATCATCTTTTTTTTCACCAAGCGCCTGCAACTCAACGAGAAGAGGAAGAAAAAAGAATTAAACAAATTTTTTTACGATGTCTCGACGTCTATAGTGTAACAATGATTCATATCTCAATAATAATCGAAAGAAAAAATCAATCGATCACAAAATATGGAGTAGACTAAGGACAAACATTCATTTAAAATATCTTGATAAACTTATTCTCTCTCTCTCTGTTAACCTTCCGGCATATTGTTTCGGAAATTTGTTACAATTAAGCGTCTTTGCCTAGGGAAGTATAGTTTTACCAACACATGTCCGGACTATGTTTGACTCAGCAACATAGTTCCTATGAATGAAAACGGTAGTCTTGTGTTTCCTTTTCTCACACACATATGCATAATTATATTGGCACATTGAGTTGTATGTGTTTGTATATATAGGATAAATTCTGGAAGATAAAACTTTCAGGGTGAAGATCATCAATTCTTCATATTGTTTTGAAATTTTTTTCCGTCTCCTCTTTCTTCAAGATCACTTGCTTATGCACAATAATAAATGAGATCACAGATACAGTTGAATTATGGATACAAAATGCTTCTGAGGTGATAAGTTTTCCCTAGAAAATTGAGGAAACATCCTTGCGAGTCATTTATCATTCAAATCTGACACCAAATAAAAAGTGAATGATAGTCAAAATTGTAGTGTTGATCTATTTTTTCTCATCTCTCTCATCTCTCTTCCATCTTCATCAATACAGTTAGCCTTCAAACTGAAATTATATCATAAAATTTGAATACTACTACTACTACAACATTTCCAGCTAGCTTTGTATGTTTAGTGGTCCATGATTTCATCGTGTTCAAATGATAGGCAAACAAAATTCACCGATATACAGTTTCTCTGTGTTCTGAAATAGACTAGAGTGTACTTTGACCAGTGTACATTGGTACAGTGGTTCAATGAATTGAGATAGATAAGATCATGAACATAAAATGGAGTGGATTAATTTCCGCTTGAACTTGATCCTTGAAACGATATGATAAAGAAGAGAAAAAAAATTCGAAGAAAGTATTTATTCTGCCAATATTCACCCTAATTTGATCTTCTATTCCTAATCATTTATCGTCATAACTCCATTTCTCAAATCATTATCAATTCGGTGCATTTTAATTTAATGCACAACACGAATGAAGACCGAAAGGGTGATCATCATCATCATTATCAATTTTAATAGGTCAAATAGTGAAGCATATCCATTTGTTCACCAAATTTTTCGTATCAATAGAAGAAACTGAAAGGTGATGATCGAATGGCCTCTTCAATGATTTATCGATCAAATCGTCTAATAATCTTCTCTCTCTCTCTCCCTCTATTGGAATTCTCACCCGCTTTTATTTTTTTGATCCACTGAACGTGCTACCGTTATCATGGTAAGCAAACAAATTATCTTCCAGAACGGAAAATGTGTGTGTGTGTATACATATACGATTCATGATGGGTGCTACATGCGACCAACTCTTTTCCAATCTCCATAAAATGTTGATACCAATCTTGAGCTTTCTCTCTCTCTCTCTCTCTCTCTCTCTCTTTCCTCTTCTCTCCCGTTAAAAATGCTCACCATTTAGCCTACACATGATGATTCGTTTTCTCAATCTCTCTGCTCTCTCTCTCTCTCTCTCTAACTTTCACTTGCTCACCCGAAAGAGAGAGAGAGAGAGAAAGAGAGAGAGAGAGAGAAAGAGAGAGAGAGAGAGAGAGAGAGAGAGAGAGAGACTCGAGCTTCTCACACAATCTGAATACCTGTCCATAACTCTCTCTCGTCCTGTTCAATCTCTCTCGAGCATTTTCCATCGAGCACAATATCCAAAGATTTTCCAGTCAGATGTGTTAGTTAGTTAGTTAGTTAGTAAGTGAATAAATTAGTTAGTTTCAATTTGGTTCATTACGGCAACAACTTAATTTGAGTCAAAATTTTCTGCGCTTCCATATTTATACACTATTAATTCATTGTTCGATTCATCACTTCACTTTTTGATTGTGTTCAGTGACAGAATTGATATTTTGGTGAATTTTTAATATTTTTTCTGTGATATTTTTCATCAATCAACCATTCCAACAGATGATTTACGTCTAATTTGTCTTCTTTTCGAACGTTATGAGTAAAAAAATGAGTGAATGAAATTAAGATATGAAATTTTGATGATCAAGTAACTTTGCGTTGCTCTATCAACTGGATCCGTCAGATTCTCAAAACACTAAGTCCATATATCACAATTATTCCACTCAAATTTCGAAGAAAATTTTTTATACCCAACGACAACATGTCCAGTGCAATGTCAGCCAATATCAGCTGTAAGTATCTTTATTTTCACCCTAATTTGCATGCCGTTTTTTTCCAAGTACCCAAGAAAACTTTACCGATTATCGTTCTGCATTCTTATTATCACTATCATCAATGATCCATATCATTGCCCTTGATATTGATTCACTCTCTTTTCTCAAATAATCTGCATCTTTGAACTTTTTCACTGTTTCTCTTTCTCTCTGTCCCTGTCAAACAAACTCTGTCAATTCTGATTATCAGCGGAATTTGTACCCTGAATTCCGAATGATAATTATCAGATAGAGAATCAAAGGAGAGAGAGAAAAAAAGAGAAAGTGTGTCTGACAAACCGCATATACTGACTTACAACTTTTCTGGTGCCAATTTGTTGGTTAACTATTTTTCGTTGCCTCAACCAATTTCAGTTGTCATCAAGCGAATAAAGCCAGTATTCCTCTACTCTTTTCAACCATGTTTACCACAATCAATTTAAATTTTTAACTCTCATTCCAATAGCATTCCTCACCTCGCTCAGCCTCTACTCTCATGAGAGTAAAAGAAAGAGAAAGAGAAGGAAAGAGAGAGAGAGAGAGAGAGAGAAAATGATGCGGTTACATATAATAGCAAAACAGAGTTACACATATACACTTGATGGCAGATAGTGACAAGTCTTGAGAAAAATTTTGAATGTTTTACCCTCTCTCTCTCTCTCTCTCTCTCTCTCTCTCTCTCTCTCTCTCTCTCTCTCTCTCTCTCTCTCTCTCTCTTTCTTTCTCGAACTTTTCTTCTGTCTCTGAACACTTCGAATATATATTATATCCATGATTGAGTATTTTTTCAACTTTCCTCTTCGTTCTGCTCTTTCTTTCTCACACTCTTTTTCTCTATTTACGTTCATGAACACTTGTATCAGGGCCAAGTAGGATGCCATCATGTAACTTAAATGTACGCATGGATCCCGAATCGCTGGGAGAAGAAAGGTTTATTCATGGTAACGTCGTACTGGAATCTCCTGATGTAAATCAGGTTGATACACCAGTGTTGGAACGATTCCTAACCGAAATGTCAAATGTTTCAAGTGGTATCTCGTCGGTGAACACTATTAATTGTGAGTAGTGCAATTCATGATTCATTCTCTCTCTCACTCTCACTCTCACTTGTTCACTGATTCTCACTAATCAAACTTTTTTCGACTACAATCACGATACAGAATCATAACAAGATCATAGTGAAAGAGAGAAAAAGAGAGAGAGAAAGAGAAAGTATCATCATTTACAATTGAATGTTGTGATGAGTAATTTTGGAGGATAACTTGTTCGATTGAAAATCAGCAAGTGAAATAGAGAGAGAAAGAGAGAGAGAGAGAAAGAGAGAGAGAGAAAGAGAGAGAGAGAGAGAGAGAGAGAGAGAGAGAGAGAGAGAGAGAGAAAGAGAGAAAAGATCATAATAGTCACTATAGCAGCTTAAGCCACTATCGGATTATTATTATCAGAATTTTGATAGCTAATCTTCATGGACACACAGGATCATCTCTCTTTCTCTCCTTCCCTATCTATCTTTTTTTGTCCATGTTGTTCTGATGGTTCATTTTTTATTCATACATGGAAAATTCATATTCTTTCTCCAACTTATTTTCCCTAAAATTGTTATATTCTTTCTCTCTCTCTGTCTTCCCTTCATGGTTCATCAAATCGCTTTAGGGCCGAATATGCCACCGAGTAGCAGCACGGCATCCTTCGTAAATCTCAGAGAAGAATCAGAAACAGGTAAGAAGGCAACCAACAAGGTTATCGGAAACAGAAAGAGAGTGAGAAGCATATCGAAAAAAGAAGAAAAAACCGGGCAGAAAGAGAGAAGAAAAGTTCGAAGGCGTCGTCAAGAGGGTGTGTGTGAGAGAGAGAGAGAGAAAGAAAGAAAGAAAGAGAGAGAGAGAGAGAGAGAGAGAGAGAGACGTTACAGTAAAAAACGAATAAAAGGGTTATTCCATCAAGGCAATAATAGGTGTATTTAAGATTGAGACCAATAGGCTGAGAGAATCAATTTTAGATATAAACAATGTTTAAATTTTAAATCTCTATGATAATAATAAAAGTGGAAAATGATTCAAAAATTTTACTCATACGTGTATGTTGTTTTGTATCGGTATTATGTGAATGCTGACATGGGTGAGAGAAAAAGATCGTAAATTGTTCTCTTTCTTTGTCTCTCTCTCTCTCTCTCTCTCTCTCTCTCTCTCTTTCTCTTACTCTCGATAGAAAGCTTCTCAATGATCCTCAATTTTTTTCTTATCATAGAGCAATCAAATATTTCAATGATTCTTGCAAATATTAAATACAAAATCTGATTTCTAGTTATTCTCTTATAATAATCAATTATTATCACTTGCAAGGACTTTTAATTTCATAAGTGTGCACCCAAAAAGAGAGCATATAGGCATTCTATTCAATACGATTAGTTTGATTGTTGCCGTATCATGTGTTAAATATTCAAACACAAAATAAATGTACAGAGAAAAGAGTGATCCTCTCTCTCTCACATCGAAAATCTTTCCAATCTTCATCATAATAATCACCATCATTGAGAGACTCTTTTTTCTGTTATTTTAGCCGACTAGTCCATGATAAAGTTGTCCAAATCAAGGCCAATTCTATGGGTACCAGCTATGGTTGCTCATAGTCGACTTATCGTTTTTCCACTTTAACTCGTTCTCTCTCTCTCTCTCTCTCTCTCTCTCTCTCTTTCCGTTTCTACGAAACTTTCGTTCGAACGTGAATGGCTAGTGTATACTCACAAACACATACACACTCTCACACTCATAAATTCATTGAAATTTTATCATGAACAACACGTAACATTAATATAAGTGTGTGTGTGTGTGTGTATGTGTATGTATGTGAATGAATCACTCCCATTTGGTGATCTTCACTCATACCAATTATCCCAAAAGTGTCCCAAAAAGAAAGTGAATATGAATGAATAAAATTAAGGTCAATTGTTCTCCTTTTTCAGTAACATCTCAGCAACACAATTCACATCACCAATATCATGGCCCACCATCTGATCCGCTCGCCTCTTCATGCTGCTTACAACAGCCACAACTACCACTACCACCACATCCAAATCAGCCACCACCCCCATCATCCCAGCCATCACAACAAGTATCCTCATCATGCTCATCAGTATCACCACCATCATCATCCCTACCACCACCTCCACTGTCCCCACCCTCATCAACACCGCCCCACATGAGTTCACCACAACAGCACCATCATCAGCATCACCAACACCACCAGCGAATACATCAACGAGGATCTATGCCACCGAATTGTAGCGAAATGAAGCCAATAATCATACCATACAGTCCCGAAAGTGGTATTTGTTCCAATAGTTTATACACTTTACACACATCTCCACCACCGCCACAGTCAATTTCGAATACGATCAGTATGCTACAGGGAACCATGACCGCCGACTCGATGCTACAGCAACATCATTCGATACATCACCACCACCACCACCACAACCATCATGTCCCAAGTCACCATCATCACAACCAGCCATCATCACACCATCATAGCCCACACACAATTCAAATTAAATCGGAACCCGGTAACAGTATGATGTCTCCGATACATTTGGCGCCAATGTCCACTACATCCACTGGACCATTGGCATCCATGTCCGGTGGTGGTGGATCAATGGGCATACTGAACAGTGGTAATAGTAACACTCCACCATCGTCATCAAGTGTTCCACCACCGATCAATATGGATGAGCAGGAGAAAAAAAAATCGGAACACAAGAAGATGCGAAATCGAATAGCGGCCAGTAAATGTCGTAAGAAGAAGATGGAAAAAATAAAGCTACTCGAAGCGAAAGTAGAAAGTTTGAAGAAAGAGAATGCTAGTCTTAATGTCCAATTAAATCGATTGAGAGGTGAAGTAGGCCGATTGAATGATGAAGTTGTGGTACATATGCAAAATGGATGTGATATTGCGAGTACCATTGAGAATGATCAAAAATTGGCTCTACAGTTTCGTAGTAGAGTGCAAATTTGAGTATAAATATGAATATGTTAAAGTTTGAATCATGATTTGAATGGGAAGTGAATTGAAAAAAATGTTTCTCTCTTCCCTTCTTTCTTCCCATTATTTAATCAATTATGATGGTAATGATGATAATCAAATTGGACATTGGATCATATGCTATCTCCTGTCATCTTCATCAAAATAGTCTAATCATATTTTATGTGTGATGTGTTTTTTTGGAAAGATAAGTCATCCTCTCTCATTTGATTTACTTTGACCATCAATCATGACCGTATCAACGTATCTGCAAGATATGCTCTTCCCTGAACATGGAAACTTTTACACAGATTGTCTTCATGAAATAGATCTTATTTTTTTTGGGTACCTTTTCAAAGCATGAACAAAAAAAAAGAAAAACAATTTCACCATTGCCTTTCTCTCTGAATACTTAAATATTACTCTTAAAAAATTTTGGCTTTTTATTCCCCTCTTTTTTAATGCATACCAAGATGAGGACCCAGTGGGCATTATTACTACTAATTGATAAATGAATAAATTTTTTTTCTAACCAATAATTGACAAACTCGAGTGACTCATGATGGATGGAAATTTTTTCAACTCAAACTCAATGGGGAACAATTGGAGTATCAGCTTAAAGCAACAAATAAAAATATGCAAAATATGAACACTTGACCGAAAATCTTTGTGATTCCAGCGAGATTTTTTCATCAAATGATAAAATTATCTCTCTACAGGAATGTTGAATAAACAATGAATGAGGAAATTTTCAGATAGAATGAACCATGTGGCCATCGTTATTATCAGTAAAAGATAGTGAAGAAAGTGTAAACTGGTCTTCATTGATTTGATTTGAAGAAATCATTTTTTGATCAAAAAAAATTTTTCCTTCTTCAAGAATTTACTTACGGCATTTGCAATTATTAGAACTGTCCGGATAGTATCTTGAAAAATTAAAGAGTAATTAATGTGATTTCATTAACACTCATCACAATCCTGTGACTTTTTATTCGCTATTGACTTGAAAAAAATCACCATTGAAAATAGCGATAAAACTTTCTAAATATTATCATTGTGGCATGTTTTCCACGCATATCGATTCATATTCTGGCGAGACAAATCTGGAACATACTCGTATTCCCCAGTCCCATACCAAGTCAATAAACTATCTGAATTTCCATGATTCCAATCATCCATCTAATCAGTTTACAAATTCTGAGTGCAAGAAGAAAACATTCTGATTATAAATGCTAATACACGTGTTCGGCAATGAATTTTAACAGTTTACAAACTGACTGAGTGAGACAAAATCATGTCCACTTCCTTTCAATTTTCCTTTCTCTCTCTCTCTCTCTCTCTCTCTCTCTCTCTCTCTCTCTCTTGAATTTCACCAAAATTTAACGTTTAATTCCAATTGATGTTGATAATATTTAGATTTTCACCTTTCATCTGATTTCCTTGTCATAAAATGATTAACCATTTCCCTCTTAATGGAATTGAATTAAAAGAGCTCTTTTTTCCTTCACTCTCAAACTTTGATCCCATAACTCCTCCTCATATCTCCCATTTGAATTGAGAGAAAAATTGGCTCCACAAAAAATTGGATATCATTTTGATTCAAGAATACCGATTGAATTCATACCTCAGTATCGGTGAAAGTTGGTATAATTTAATTTAAAATGATACTCTTAACTATATTCACTTTTTTACTGTGTATACAACTAGATTCTGTATCAGGTAGGTTGTGATTGTGATTCGATGTGTTTTTGTGTAGCATTCGTTCTAATGATCCTCTTATGTCATGTGTCCAGCGCAACGAAAAGATTGTCCAGTGTCCACCAGACAAGCTGATCGATGTGCTCGTAAATTAATGTTTGAAGGTGATCGAGATCGATATATTCCCAGAAATGAAAAAGAGTTGGACACACATTGCAAGTAAGTGTTTGATTTCACAATATTACAATATCACAGCATCATCATCATTCTCTTCATTTCGAATTTACATTATTATAAATGGTTTGAGATGATTTATAATTCGATAATTTCATGATATTTTAGTGATTTTATATTGACTTCCCATCCTATACCATCAGTCCGACTCATAGTGTTGTGAATATTTTTAATCCATTCACTATTTTCATTTGAAATTTATTTCTATTTCTCTCCACAATATGTATCAGGATTATGGCCGATAATGTTAAATGTATTGAGCGTCATTCAAGATGCTACAAGCCATTTGCAAAGCAAGTATTTGCAACAGCATTGCATCATCTGAAGAAAGCATACAAAAAACGATGTGTTTCAGGAGAGGGAAGAAAAGGTGAGGAAGAAAAACAGTTATAACATACATATGTATCATCAAATGGATTAAGAGAAGAGAACAGTAGTAAATACGCTTTCTCTTAATACTATAATCTTATCCTTAAAAAAATTTTTTTGTTGAATTTTTATTGATTGCATGTTGATAATTGCTTGGCGTTTGTTAATCGAAACACTCGGATAAGAACGAGTTTGATAAATATTTATGCAAATCATGATCAACTGAGCGAGGAACGTATTTGAATAATTTTTTCTTCTCTTATTTCACTTATTGATACTGACTTGACATCGAATAATGTCTAATATTTTACGATTGACCAATTTTCGTTTCAGAATTTCTCTATCACATGGGCTGTATAAGGGATGAAAAAAAATCTGAGCCAGCTCACCAGTGTAGTGATAAGTGGACTGTGATGATTAAATCGATTGCTCGAAATATGAGTGATCCATTGACACAGTTTCCAAATTTTTGTTGCTCATTCCATTTGTTTCGAGAATGTTTACTCGAAAAGGTAACCGAATTATGTAAGGACAGTACTGGTCCAGGTACAGCGAAATATATTGAGAGCACAATATCGGATGCTGTGATCGAATTTATGGATCTTGCCTGCAATAGACATCAATCAAAAGAACAGTGTATGAATAATTTGCCCCAAGGAATGGCTAGATTACAGCGTATTATGAGTAAGAATATACCACCGCAGAATTCTTCTCCTCTCTTCCATTTTCTTCAATTTGCTATCAAATATGATCAATAAAATTAATCATTAAAATACTGAAAATATTTCTGAGTTCCCTCCATTTTTGATCGGAATTTGTGAACAACCTTCGATCAGTGCACCGATTTGATCATGGAGGACTAGAAAAAATGCCATGTATTTCAGAGCTTTTGATTTCTCAGTTGATCGAACACTAAGTGATTCAAATCATCATACCGATGATTAGTTTTCATTTAAACCTGATTTTTGTTTTCTAAAATAGCAATTTTCGAATCTACACAGTGTATGCATATGGAGAATCATTACCGTCAATTGTAATAACAGTTAAACATTCCTCTCATTTTGAGAACACCAGAAAATTGCTCCAGAACACATAACCAAGGAGAAAGAGAGAGAGAGAGAGAGAGAGAGAGAGAGAGAGAGAGAGAGAGAGAGAGAGAAATACCGCAAGAAAAGATGATAGAGATTTTACCGAATGAAATTTTATCATTTCTAGCCAATCGGAGGTCTTGATGTACAAGATAAAATTCTTATGGAATTCATCATCAAGATGAGCTTGATCATCATAGTCATCATAATCTCATGTTCAAACCTTTCATGGCTAAAAAGGCGAAATGTTACTCTTTCTCTCTTCCTTTTTGCCTCCTCTCGAGCTCTCATGTACTCACAACCACATTAGATTGATGTCTATGTAGATTGTTTTTTGTTTCTATTTTGTGTGTTCATGTTTGGTATGTAGCCAACATTGTGTTGTATTACTTTTCATCTCATACTTTGATATACTCAAACATTTTGATTTATTTTTCTCTCTTCTTTTGGTCATCGTCTCTTTTTCCAATTGTGACTGTGACTGTGACTGACCGTGTGCCAATACAAAATTGTGGTCAAGTTTTTTTACTACCTCGAGTGATTGCGAATTATATTGTACCAACTTTCAGAGCTTGATCAGAAAAAATATTAACTTTAAACAATGTCTGATAAGGCCTACTTGGGCAAAGTATTCGCCAATGTTAAAGCATGTGAAAAAGAGATTCAACTTGATGTCCAGGGACACTTGCCCGATTGGTTAAAAGGTTCACTTATACGACTTGGTCCAGGTCTATTTGATCTAAGTGATGATTTCTCGGTTAATCACTTTTTCGATGTAGCTGCGATACTTTACAAGTATAATTTTGGTGATCACAACGTTTGGTTCAAGTCAAAGTTTCTCGACACCATCGCCTACCAAAAAATGATCCAACTCATGGTATCATTTTTTCGTTCTCTACGTGTCCATGATTCAAATGGCATGGACAAAAAGAGAAAGTGAATTCATCTATCTTCTGATTGTGTATAAATATTTTTTCATCACGAAATTATCTTTTCTGAAAGTTTTACTGATGAACTGTTTTTCTCCTCTTTCAACATCAGACTCAATTTCATTTTATCGACAAATCAACTGGCCGTAATCTGAGGTCCAGCTTTCTATTGGAACCTTTCATCTTTCTCCATGTCATCAACTCCTATTAGAATAATGATCATATGATGCTCAGGCTGAAAAATTATTTGATACTGAGATCATTTTGACACCTGAAATTCTGTTGAAAGATGGTAAGTTTTCTCTCTTTTCTCTCTTTTCTTTCTTTCCTTTTTTCCTTTTTCTAGAGTTTTTCCGATCAAATATATCTGATTAGTCTGAACTATGTTCTTTCGTTTATTATCAGGCTTCGAGAATCCTTCTATTGACAAAAGATTAACGTGTAAAAAGTATCAATCTGTTTATGGAGGTGCTCCATTTGAGCCATACGAACACTCCAATTCGGTAATTATTTTAGCCATGATTTACCACTGATTTAATAAGATGGTCCTATCTATCTAGCTCATCAAATTTAACATCATGACCAAGAATATGGTCATCTGGAAAGGTACAAGCTATCAGTTTCAAGGAGAAGTCCTTTTTCATCCAAAACCCATCTGGAACAGAGAAAGATAATGGTAAAATATACTTGAGTTTATAATTATATCAGTATTTTCCAATCAAGTGGATATTGCTGATAGTTGAGATAAGGCACAGGTTTATTATTATGAAAATTTTAATTATTGATCTCCTTTTCTAGGTGTCATTTTTCCAATTATATCTGAGGTCCAAGATAGAGCCTATAATTTTGTACTTAATCTCAATACTAATAATTTCACTGAGCTGGCTCGTATCATGATATCAGAGCCAGCTAAAGTTTCGTCCTCTGTCCATGGAAATTTTAGGCAGAAATTTATTTCAATCAAACTACCTTTATAAAGATTGGAATCAATAAAAATTTTTGTCAGCAAATTTTGTTTTATTACAATTCCTTGTTGATTTGAGAGAGGTTATGGTGTGGTAATGAATTTTTCATCAGTGAAATTTACATGCGGCTCTATGAGATATAAAATTTTGAGAGACGAGTTAACATTGATGAGAATAAAATTGATGATTTGAATAAAAATAAAATTGAAAAGTAAAATTGTTAATAAAATATTAGTAACATAACAGGGACAAAGTGACGGATCCACAGGATTAACCAAATGAACTAGATGAACCATGGTGAGAGAATTGGACCTCTAGGATTGATTGTTCCTTCCATGTTGCCTGTAATAGGCATTGAAAGCCTGGATAACCGTCTCGGTGGTATTGTCGGGTATTTTTATCGCTCTCATCAAATCGTAGAAAGGTGTTGCTTTTCTATTTACGTTGAGGTGGGCTCTGTAAAGTTCGTGGGCCTGTGAGGATGAAAAGATTAATTTTTAGGTTAGTCGTACGTCTAAAGTGAAAAGTGAAGATGTTGATGCTTACCCTATAGTAATCACATCCTCTGAGTAGATCACCATAAGAGGGTCCAATACCGGGAATGGTTTCCACGGATTTCTTCTCCATCGGAATGTAGACAAATTGATGGAATTTTGAATTCCCTTGGTTGGACATTGTCGTCGAGCTGTCTTCACAATGATACCAGAAACACTAAAACTTTTGATGTGATCACGATGTATCTTATTAACGAAATGTAACAGGCAACACTTTCTGGTTTACAAGAGATGAGTAGCACGGAGATTTTAAAAACAATCGATTATTTAGATCAAATTTTGGGATCTCAAGTATGTCGTAGGCAACACTCTTTTTGACTGACCAGAGGTGAATATGGCGCTTAGGGGTGATTTATGTATTCATGCGTTAATACATCACACTTTGAATAGTTTTTGGCGCTAGTAAAAGGAAATCATGGTTGACTTATGATCATTCTCTATTCGATCCATGGAACGGGTCATGGATCCAAATGATATACAAGTGATATGCAAAATACGATCAATTTTCTTTTCCATACTCCGACATTTGACTAAATTTTTCTATACAGATATAGATTGGGTAAAATACATTTAAGATTCACTTATCATTGGAAATAGCAATGAATTTGAGCAAATGTCATTGCATTTCTCAGTTCTAAATTGAAAATGCCGACAAGAAATTAATTTCGTCAGAATTATTTCGAGAAAGAAAAGTTCTATTCTTCGAAATTAATTTGGAAGATGAAGAGAATTAGGGATTGAAGTTTCATTGGTGAAAAAATTACCCATCAAAATGGTTTCTGCCATAGAATTTTGCACCTAGCCCTTTGAATGATTATGAATTAGGTGTAATTTATGTGTATATATCATGAATATAAATAAATTGAATAAAGATGGTTTTTGCTAAATTATTCGATGACATTCTGAATATTTGATTTTTTGACAGGGAGAAATTTTTGTTTGATGAATGTCAGTATTGTTGTTGCTAGTAAGTTCAGATTTTTATGATTTAAAGCTTTCATTTGTTCACTATCGCTCTGATTGATTCTTCATATTTGTGTCAGATTGTGCACATGCATGTGCAATCATGATTTTTTTGATCATCTTTGATTTTGAGATGATTTATTAGTGGATCTGATGAGTTGATTTTTTGTATAACCAAGTATTGATGCATGGAGTTTGTTTGTCGAAAGTGTTCTTATTGCTCCTCAAAACACTGTACTCACTTGATTTCTTCTCTCTACTCTCAAATTCGATTCACAGGTTTCCATCATCATCATTTCCGATTGGAAGAAAATGGAAAGGCTGAGAGAGGAAAGCTTGAAGCCTGAAATATATCTATTAATGTGTAAATTCCTGTCACAAGGGCCATGTACTGAGGTGGCCAATATTTTGAGACATGAGATTGAAAAGAATGGACTATTACCACCAAGAACATTGTGGAATGGTACCACTTGTGATATTTCCCTCTCTGAATACGAGAAGAATTCTCCTTATATTGGTTATTTGTATTAATTTGTCCTTAAAACATCATTCAAATCTCTCGAATTCACGCTGCTCCTCCATATCCATCACCATAGGCCTCAGTAATCCTGGTAACATAGGTAAGTAGTGTCTTCGAATACAGAATCTATCGAGATGAGTTTTTGTTCACCTTTTTGTTCTAGGGAATATCATCGCTGCCCGTGAAAGTTGCGGTTCTTTGGATATCTCTACCAACTCGTTTGTATAGCAAAAAGCAAATGTATCGAAGATTCTTTGGTCACCTCTCATCTGTTTACTGTATTGTATTTGTATGTACAGGAAAATATATTTTCACCCTAAACTCATGTTAACCGTAAGATGCTCTCACTCTGATCATTCCTATTGCGTTTTTAATTTTCATACGCCTAGTATTCGAGATAACCTCAAATTTAATTGTTTGTTTGTCTCTGTTCCTTTCGCTTAGGGTGCCAATGATCCAATAGTTGAAGTTTGGAGCGCCGTCAGAGGAAGACTCCTCGCTTCACTCAGTTGAAACAACTGATTTTGCTGTTAATTATGCGTACACTTCGATTGTATCTGGAAGCTGTTATAAAAAGATCAGAATTTGTTCTCATGAACAACAGAGTCCATTACAATTCTCACTGGACACAATGGAACCATTACATCGGTTAAATTCTCGCCCTACGCCAAAAGTGGTGAAAGTTTCTATGACCTAGAAGGAGGTAGCAAATGATGCATTCTCAGATCTTGCTTACGAAATTTACAAAGAGACTAGTTTTTGTTTATCATATCTCGAGAAGCCTTTGATGATTGAACCATCATTTATTAGAATACAATGTTAATAAAGTTGATATCAATCAATCTGGGCGCGCTTTCAGGCATCCAAGACATTATATCATTGTTGATCAAGTTCACTCAGAGAATTATAGTTGAAGCAGACTGTGACTCAAATGCAAGAAAGTGTAGTAGAAACTGATAGCTAAAAATATTCCGTTTTAGTTGTTTCTCAACCATTCTATGAAAATTCATCCTCCTTCAATGAGCCTTCAAATTCAATGGTATACATCTAGATTGAATGAAAATATTGGTGGAATTGGAAGCACTCTACAGAGTAATTTATCCCATCTACTCGCAACAATACTAATTTCTTCTGAGATGAAGAAAATTCAGGATAGCAAGACTTCACAGCTGTATCATCCGAGAGCAGCGTATTCTATTAATTTCCTTAATTACATGGAAAAAAATTTCCATTTGAGATTGACAGCTTAAAAATGATAAAATTTTAATCAATTTTCATTTCAATTCATTTTTGAATGGCCTTTTCCTTCATTGTATGAGAGAGAAAGATGCGATTGGTATGTGTTCTTATTTTGATTTACTTTTCTTATATTCGACTGGGTGGATTGAGTACAGTAAAATGGAATGTTACGAAAGGAGAGACTATTCCTACTTTAAAGACTCGCTCCGAGGGAGAGATTCTGACAATATCTCTTCGAGAGGCTCCTTTTTGTCGACTTTCGGCCACCCATAAATGCCAGTGTTTTATGGCCAGAAGAATCGGTGAGAGTTCAGAATGGATTTTGGCTTCATTTAAACACTGCAACGGTTCTATTCGAGGACGCTTTTCCAACGATTCTGGCTTTTTTGAGATTGACACGATCGTTGACGGAATGTCGATAGAATATCCTACAATAGATGATATTTTTATGGGACAAAATATGGATACTATATATAATATGAATCGAAGTTTTCATTATTTTGAGCCTATTTCAGAATCAGGGCTTAAATACTATGAAACCGGCTTTATACCTTGCTTATTTGTGATTGATGAAGAGCTTTTCAAATATGTATCAAAGGATCGAATTGATTTTTTCTTACAAGATATGATCTCTGAGGCCAACGAGTATTTCCATGAATTCAATTTGGTCACTGTGTATAAAGGCTGGAAGCAAGCTGAAGTTGAAGACACTGAGCTGAAGAATACAACAGATACTGATAGGTTCATCCTGCACCGCTATCGTCACTATATTGAACGGAATACTCAAAATTTGGTCATTTTGTTCTCACCGAAAAGAGTATCGAGAGGTATGATTACACTGTATTTCTAACAGAACAATGCTAGAATATCTTCATACATGGCAGAGCTCAATAACGAATTATTCTAACCATATCAATGGATATCCTGCCATCGCTGACAATATCGATTAACTGGGTAAAAATCTTTCCACTTTTTCATCCCTTTTATCTCTCTCACCTCTGAAAAACATTTTTAGAACCGAATGAATCTGATAAATATGATTATGTTGGAGGCAGGGCTCTTCAACATAGTATTTGCAATTCCTCCATCGGAATGTGGATGAGGTACCAAATAGATGATGGCCAATTTTACAATGTGACTCAAGTAATCACACTTGTCCATGAAATCGGCCATGCTCTTGGACTGCTGCATACTCAAGATACAAGATGCAATGGAACACTTAAAGGAAATATCGACATCATGAATATGAATATAGCTGTCATGAAAATTATCGAACAATTGAAACCTGGCTATAAGCCTATATGGTCTAACTGTAGCAGGGAAGTGATCTGGGAGCGGAGACCAACTTTTTTTTGTTTAAGAGAAAGAATCAAGCCTCTCAAGCCATCTTGTCGAAATGGTGTTCTAGAAGAAGGTGAACAGTGCGAATGTGTCTCAGAAGTTTGTCGCAAATGTTGTGATGACAAATGTCAACTGACAAATAATTCTGAATGCTCGAGTGGACCATGTTGTGATGAGATAACATGTAAACTGAGGACTGAGAATGACAAGTACACATGTCGAAAAGCCAAGGACTTGTGTGATATTCCTGAGAGATGTAATGGAACCTCAGTAGAATGTCCACCTAATTATGTTGTAGCAAATGGCTATGAATGTAGTGATTCATCCAAGCGAGCATACTGTTTTAATGGTATGTGCGGAAGTCGACAAGATACTTGCAGTTGGATTTACCTGAATGGCACTATCGGGGAAGATAAGTGTTATGAGAACAATATGAAGGATGATATCGAATTCGGATGTGGTCCTGTGTTCATGGAAGAGAATGAAGCACCAAAAAAAGTGTGCAAAAAGGAAGATATTAGCTGTGGTAAAATATTCTGCAGTTATTCTGAGAATAGGACCATGAACTACACACTTGATTCTTGTCTCTACATCGGTTAGTGTTCGAGTTGATCGCAAACGAATCGTGAATTGACCTCAGGAATTGATTTTAACATAATTTTATTCCTAGAGATGGATCGAATTAAAGAGAAACGAGTAGAAGAAAGTCCATGTGTTTACCTCAAGCTAGGAAATTATACCAGAAATTTACGAGAGGACCCGACATTCGTCCAGAATGGATCTGAATGCGGAGAAGAAAAGATGTGTGTCAAGCAAAAATGTCGTCCTCTACCTCCAGGATGTCCAAAAGAATGTCCTGGAGATAAAATTGAACATCCAGACACAAATGAGATGCTACCTGCATTCATACTCCCAGAATCAGGGTAAGTTCAATGTTCACCTTCGAAATTTTATCGAAAATATTCACATTTCAATGCTTGAAAAGGCTGAACTCATCCCTCGTGGATTGAGTAACAAAGTTTCTCAGTACCGTTGCTTTAGACAGATGGACAATATGTAGTGATAAAAATTGATATATTCTCATCTTCTAGTTTCAGTCCAGTTTATGAGCCTGATGAACCAAAAAAACCAAGTTCATCCAATTGGATTTATTTTCTCTTACCTGGTTTAGCTCTAATTTTATCAATTGCGATGCTTTTCCTTCACCGGAAACAATCAGAAGCACAAAAAGCTCAAACTTCTCCCACAAAAACTGTGGAAAACTCTCCATCTCAAGATCATGGACAACCATAGATAGACTATGTGTGGCTTGAATACGGCACATGAACGATGTGGCAGAGATAAATTAAATGGATATTACGATAAGATGACGGTTACAATACTGTAAATTCTCATCTACTGACCATTCGAAGGTGGATGTCTTTGGCGCTTAGTTTAACGAAGTGGTGATTTATGTAATCATGCGTTAAACATCACACTTAAAGTTAGTTTTTGGCGCTAATAAAAGAAAATCATGTTTGACTTCTGATCATTCTCTATTCGATCCATGGAACGGATCATGGATACAAATGATACACAAGAAATATGCAAAATACGATCAATTTTCTTTTCCATGTTCCGACACTTGATTAAATTTTTCTATACAGATACAGATTGGTTAAAATACATTTAAGATTCACTTATCATTGGAAATAGCAATGAATTTGAGCAAATATCATTGCATTTCTCAGTTCTAAATTGAAAATGCCGACAAGAAATTAATTTCGTCAAAATTATTTGGAGAAAATAGTTTTTATTCTTCGATATTAATTTGAAAGATGACAAAAATTATGGATTGAAGTTTCATTGGTGAAAAAATTACCCATCAAAATGGTTCCTGCCATAGAATTTTGCCCCTAGCCTTACGAATATTTGAATGCTGGGAATGCTGAGCTGGGATGTGACCAGTTATCAGTTTGTAGTGAAACCGTTAAAATTCATCGAAAAGAATCATAGACCAAATGCTCAAATTCTGTGCTCATCGATAAGTCCAGGAGGTTGTTTTGTTGCTGTGGGAAGCACCGATCATTACGTGCGTGTATATAATCTAACAACTTGGCAAGATCCGGTCAAGATAAAAGAAGAGAATATCCACAGTGAATCAGCGCGCAGTCTACAATTCAGTAATTATGGCTGAGTGAAAATCTACCTGGTGTCAGTCCAAAAAGTGATTCAGACAGCAAAAATAAGGCAAAAGTTAATATGGTGTGCTGGACATGTGATGATAAGTATGTGCTCTTAAGTTAATGTTGATGGGTGATTGAGATCGATATTAGAAATGAGAAAGAAATGGACACAGATTGTATGTAAGTGTTTGATTTCGTAAAATAACTCCATTTCATATCACCATCATAATCAAAAATTTGAGATGATTTACAATTTGAAATTTTCATGAAATTTTGGTGATTTTATAAAGACTTCCCTCCTACACATATATCAGTCCGATTCATAGTGTTGTGAATATTCTTAATTCAATTACTATTCTCATTTGAAACTTTTTTCTCTCTCTTTCCACAATATGTATCAGAATTATGGCCGATAATGTTAAATGTATTGAGCGTCATTCAAGATGCTACAAGCCATTTGCAAAGCAAGTATTTGCAACAGCATTGCATCATCTGAAGAAAGCATACAAAAAACGATGTGTTTCAGGAGAAGGAAGAAAAGGTGAGGAAGAAAAACAGTTATAACATATCATCAAATGGATTAAGAGAAGAGAACAGTAGTGAATACGCTTTCTCTTAATATTATAATCTTATCCTTAAGAAAATTTTTTTGTTGAATTTTTATTGATTGCATGTTGATAATTGCTTGGCGTTTGTTTATCGAAACACTCGGATAAGAACGAGTTTGATAAATATTTATGCAAATCATGATCAACTGAGCGAGGAACGAATTTGAATAATTTTTTCTTCTCTTATCTCATTTATTGATACTGACTTGATATCGAATAATGTCTAATATTTTACGATTGACCAATTTTCGTTTCAGAATTTCTATATCACATGGGCTGTATAAGGAATGAAAAAAAATCTGTGCCACCTCACCAGTGTAGTGATAAGTGGACTGTGATGATTGAACCCATTGCTCGTAATATGAGTGATTCATTGATGATCGGAATTTGTGAACAACTTTCAATCATTTAGTGTACCCATTCATCATTAAGAAGTTAAAAAGTCATGTATTTTGAAGCTTTTGATTTCCTCTGGGCCAAAAAATTCAGTAGAAATCAAACCTACAAACCGTGATCAGGCTTCATCAACTATAGTAACAGAGAGACGTTCCTCTCATCTCGAGAACAGAAAATTGCTCCAGCACACATGTGAACCAAGGAAAGAAAGAAAGAAAGAAAGAAAGAGAGAGAGAGAGAGAGAGAGAGAAGTACCGCAAGAAAAGATGATGATAAAGATTCCACGAAGTAAAATTTTATCATTTCTAGCCAATGGGACGTCTTGATGTACAAGATAAAATGTTGACAAAATTCATCAACAAGATGAGCTTCATCATCATAGTCATCATAATCTCGTGTTCAAACCACTTATGGTTTGCTTAACAAGGCGAAAAAATTCTCTATCTCTCTCTCTCTCTCTCTCTCTCTCTCTCTCTCTCTCTCTCTCTNAAATATCTATTCAAGTCCAAGTGGTTTTCCATGAGCAAGAGAGAGAAAGAGAGAAAGTAAGAAAAACTGTGTGTAAAAGTTTTGATTAGCCTTCATCTTAGTGTGTTGTTTTAATAGATTAGTTAAGTTTTTTTTTGTTGCACTCTCTCTCTCTCTCTCTCTCTTTTCCTTTTTGCCTCCTCTCGAGCTCTCATGTGCTCACAATCACATTGTATTGATGTCTATGTAGTAGATTGTTTTTGTTTCTATTTTGTGTGTTTATGTTCGGTGTGTAGTTAACATTGTGTTGTGTTACTCTCCTCATCTCACATATTTAACATATTTCAACATTTTGATTTATTTTTTCTCTCCTCTTTTGGTCATCGTCTCTTTTTTCAATTGTGACTGTGACTGTGACTGTCTGTGTGCCAATACAAAATTGTGGTCAAGTTTTTTTACTACCTCGAGTGATTGCGAATTATATTGTACCAACTTTCCGAGCTTGATCAGAAAAAATATTAACTTTAAACAATGTCTGATAAGGCCTACTTGGGCAAAGTATTTGCCAATGTTAAAGCATGTGAAAAAGAGATTCAACTTGATGTCCAGGGACACTTGCCCGATTGGTTAAAAGGTTCACTTATACGACTTGGTCCAGGTCTATTTGATCTAAGTGATGATTTTTCGGTTAATCACTTTTTTGATGGAGCTGCGATACTTTACAAGTATAATTTTGGTGATGACCACAAAGTTTGGTTCAAGTCAAAATTCCTCGATACCACTGCCTACCAAAAAATGATCCAACTCAAGGTATCTTTTTTTCGTTCTTCACATGTGTCTACAAGTGTCCATGATTTGTTTTGAACACCAACAAATTGAACTAATATGATACATTTTCTTGCCATATCATTATATAGAGACCAATATTCACTGAATTCGGTACCTGCTGTTATCCTGATACGACACGAGGCCTGTTTCATCGCATGTTAAATAAATTTGTACCCTCAGATCTTACTGATAATGTTCATGGTAATATATACCGTATTGGAGACGAGTATTTTTGTGCCTCAGAAACGTGTAAAGTTTGGAAAATTAATCCTGATAGCTTGGAAGCGATCGAAAAAGTTGATCTGAGTAAAGAAAATCGTGTTACTCTTGCTTCACCTCATCCATTGATCGATGAAAGTGGTAATGTTTACAATATTGGTGCAAGCTTTACTCTAGGATTGAAGTATCATATCATGAAAATTGATGCTCCTCGTAATCAAGAAGAGTCCAACATTTGCCAATTGACCAGAACAACCGATCTGACCAGACTTTCACCCAAATCGAAAACTCTCTTCTCATATGCACATAGTTTTGGTATGAGCCAAAACTATGTCATTCTTATCGAGCAGCCACTTCTCATCAACAGTCTCAAACTGATCACTATGACTGCCAAAAGACAAGCTCTTAGAGAAGCATTCGAATGGCATGGACAGAAAGAGAAAGTAAGTTTATTATCTTGTACAATTCATTATCTGTAATTTTGGATACATAATTGGTGGATTTGGTGGATACATATTTCTTTATTCCGAAATTATCTTTTTTGAAAGTTTTACTGATGAACTGTTTTTCTCCTCTTTCAACATCAGACTCAATTTCATGTTATCGACAAATCAACCGGCCGTAGTCTGAAGACCAGCTTTCTATCGGAACCCTTTTTCTTTCTCCATGTCATCAACTCCTATGAGGATAATGATCATATAGTGATCGATATCATCTGCTACAAAGATCATGAAATTTTGAACAAATTTGATCTCTCCAATCTGAGAAGCAAAGAGCCAATTGGACCGCCAGAAATACCATCCGTTAGGCGCTATGTTATACCTTTAACTGGTATCGAGCTAGCAAAGAATGATGAAAATTTGGTGAAATTAAGCTATACTGATGCTCAGGCTAAAAAATTATCCGATACTGAGATCATTTTGACACCTGAAATTCTGTTGAAAGATGGTAAGCTTTCTCAAATTTTTTTCTTTTCTTTCTTTCCTCTTTTCCTTTTTCTAGAGTTTTTCCGATCAAATATATCTGATTAGTCTCAACTATGTTCTTTCGTTTATTATCAGGCTTCGAGAATCCTTCTATTGACAAAAGATTAACGGGTAAAAAGTATCAATTTGTTTATGGAGGTGCTTCATTTGAGCCATACGAACACTCCAATTCGGTAATTATTTTAGCCATGATTTACCACTGATTTAATAATAGTAAAATGGTCCTATCTATCCAGCTCATCAAATTTGACACCATGACCAAGAATATGGTCATCTGGAAAGGTACAAGCTATCAGTTTCCAGGAGAAGCCCTATTCATCCAAAACCCATCTGGAACAGAGGAAGATGATGGTAAGATAGACTTGAGTTTATAATAATAATATAATTTATAATTATATCAGTATTTTCCACTCAAGTGGATACCGCTGATAGCTGAGATAAGGCATAGGTTTATCATTATAAAATTTAATTACTGATCTCTTTTTCCAGGTGTCATTTTCTCAATTATATCTGACGTCCAAGATAATGCCCATAACTTCTTGCTTGTCCTCAATAGTTCTAATTTCACTGAACTGGCTCGTATTATGATACCAGAGCCAGCTCAAGTTTGTCCCTCTGTTCATGGAATTTGGAAATTTTAGGTGCATAGCAATTTGATAAATCCACTTTTATTAAGAGACAAGTCAATAAAAAGTTTTTCATCGTCAAATTGTTTTTATTGCATTTTTTGCAGATTTGTGATGAGTCGGCAAATCTTGAAATTTTTTCTTCTTTTGAAATGTGTGAGCATACATATCAAGCTCTTCGAGACAACAAATTTGGGGAGCATGATTTAAAATTTTTGAATATGATTGTAAAATATAAAAACTAGCAGAAGCTAGTGAACTAATGATGAATATAATACAAATGGATGAAAGTGGTGGACCAGGTGACAAGATGATCAATAAGATGAACCAGGTGACAAGATGAATGGCGAATTGAGGCTTGGGGCTAAACTGTCCTGCCATTCCGGGCGAAGTACTCTTGGAAGGCTCCTATTACGGTTTGTGTTGTCCTGTCTGGAATGTCCAATGCTCGCATTAATTCCATGAATGGCTCTGAAAGGGATTTTTTTATTGCTAAATAACTTACTCTTAAATAGTTTTTTTTTCTCTAGTTGTTCAGCATATTTGGCACCAATACCAGGTATAACATCAACGGATTTTCGTCCCATCGGGACATGAACAAATTGCTCCACTTTGGAGTAACGCCCATGGTTGGCCATACTCTAGGACGAAGGCTGAAATCGGTGAAATTCGAAAGCACAATCCAAGACAATTCACTTAGTTGGAAGTAACAAGAGGGTACCAGATGACCGTCACAACAGTATAAGTTCACATCTACTGACCATTCGAAGGTGAATGTCTGGCGCTAAGTTTAACGAAGTGGTGATTTATGTAATCATGCGTTAAACATCACACTTTGAATACTTTTTGGCCCTAATAAAAGAAAATCATGTTTGACTTCTGATCATTTTCTTTTCGATCCACGGATCATGGATACAAATGATTTACAAGAAATATGCAAAATACGATCAATTTTCTTTTCCATGTTCCGACATTTGATTAAATTTTTCTATACAGATACAGATTGGTTAAAATACATTTAAGATTCACTTATCATTGGAAATAGCAATGAATTTGAGCGAATATCATTGCATTTCTCAGTTCTAAATTGAAAATGTCGACAAGAAATTAATTTAGTCAAAAATATTTCGAGAAAAAGTTTTTATTCTTCGATATTAAGTTGAAAGATGACGAAAATTAGGGATTGAAGTTTTATTGGTAAAAAAAGTATCCATCAAAATGGTCCCTGCCACGGAATTTTCCACCTAGACCTACAAATATAAAAATATACAGATACAGATTGGATAGAATATTAAGCTCCAAGATACGAGGAGAAGTCGATTTGATAATTGCAGATTCGATGGGTCCTTATCCGACAATGAATCTTTCAGGCAATCTTCATATACTTTAAATTTCAGTTAATCCTAGACAATTGTTCTATGATCGAGAAAAATGTCTCGACGAGAAAGATGAACTGCAATAAAAGGCTCGACTGAGATATATTGCAGGAAACCCGATCACTGATCAACTGAATGGTTAGAGGAATTTTCACACCAAGTATTTAGAACGAGATCAACACTAACGGGTGATTGGCCATTGGCTATTTTCATTTTCTTTCTTCTAGATGACATCTTTCCAGCAATTCGTCTTTTACTTGATCCCACTACTTTATTGGGATGGCTTTCACTTTCAGCTATCTCAGTCGCATCGGTATCGTTACTTCCATCAGTTTCACATTTACATGTATAATGGGACTGAGTTTGTTCAACATCAGTGGCTTCATCAGATTCATCTCCTATCAAAGATTTGAAGGCTACAAAATCACCGTTTGTTTTTACTATACCATTAACATTGCTGGTGGATTCGAGTGAATTGAGTCCATTCTCACACGACTCAGCATTACTTTGAGCAGTGTTGGAGAGTTTTTTCGATTTACAATTCTTCTTGATGCTTTGACTAGTGGATGAAGATGAAAGGCCAGAAGTAGATGGTTGAGAGGGATCAAATGAAGATGATGTAGATGATGATGGTTGAGGATTGAACGTTCGCTTTCGCTTTCCTTTCTTCTTTTTGTTGGTGTTGCTCTCTTTCCTCCGAGAAGTGTTCAAATTAGGGACAAAATCTTCTAGAAGACGATTTTTCTTCCTCTTGTTTCACAGTGTGTACCTTGTATCACCATTGCGACCTGACCGATGCTTTTTACTACCAATACTAGAAAACCTTTCACGAAAAAATGAACGTAGTCGTGAGGTCATCGCATAAATTCTTGATTTTCGATCTGTATTATAAAGTTTAGAATCACGAAAAATGAGTTCTACATCCTTGGCAAAATCTTGAGGAGTTGCATAGCTGTCTGTTTGTAGATATTCTCGAACAGTTGTCAAATCCATAGGACTATCTACGACAAGATAGTAGTCAGGATAATCAATAGGATCGACAGGATTTCGGAATGGAGCGGAATCTTCATGTGCAAACATGTCATTCAATAATCCGCGATCTTTACATGTAGCGCTCACAGAGAGTTTTTCTTCTCAATTCTTGTGTGTAATACAATTCTGTTTCAACTTGATACCCGGTAGATTTTCACTCATAGAAAGGGCTTTCCGATGCCACTGATTCACTGTGGATATTCTCTTCTTTTATCTTGACCGGATCTTGCCAAGTTGTAAGATTATATACACGCACGTAATGATCGGTGCTTCCCACAACAAAACAACCTCCTGGACTTATCGATGAGCACAGAATTTGAGCATTTGGTCTATGATTCTTTTCGATGAATTTGAACGGTTTCGATACAAACTGATAACTGGTCACATCCCAGCTCCAAATATTAACTGAGCCATCATTTGAAGTGGAAATGAGGAACCTTTCATCACTTTTGGCGTAGGGTGAGAATTTATTCCATGTACTGGCTGTAATGGTACACACACACAGGCCTCAGTAATCCCGGTAACATAGGTAAGCAGTGTCTCCAGGTACAGAATTTAATCACTGTTAAATGACTAGAGATGTACTCATGATGATGTCCAAGATATGGAGGAGTTAACAATTATTGGCCCTATTCAGAGGTTAATTAAAATAATCATGCGTGAAAATACATATTCACCTCCAATTTTGATCAACTCCATATTCTCTCAATCGCAAAAATATGCATGACAAATAAATATAGTACATCTCTCACTTTCAAATAATCGAGAGTGAACAATGGTACTGAAAAATCGTCTATCATATAAGATAAAAATATAATCGCAAAAATTTATTCCTCTTTCTCAGTTCTTAAATTGAAATGTGAAAAAAAAATTTTCCAATCAAATTTATTTCGAAAAAAATATTTTCATCGTCCAGAATCGAAAAGGTAACGAAAAGTAGAGGAAAAAAGTTTTTTTTTGCGCCAAAAAGAGTGAGTTTCGATCAAAGCGCTATCTGGTGTTAAGATTCGATACTATCAAAATGAAGATGGAATCTTTACAATATTCAATCTCTTTGCTCAACCGTTTTGTGTGTGTTTGATTGTGAATCATGATGATTATCATGTTTAACAGCAACATTTAAATTATAATGAATTGTGTATAAATTATGTGTAGATTACATGTTACATGTGTATATATAAATATATTTAAATGGTGTATGGTGTTTATTGAATGATTTGGTAACATTTTAAACATTTGACATTTCTACTGTAGAGAAAGTGTTGTTTGATGAATGTTATTATTGTTGCAAAAAGAGGCTTCAGTTTGTTTTCAATTTATGGTGGAAAGCTTACATCCATTCACTTTCTCTCTGATTAATTCTTCATATTTGTGTCAGATTGTGTACATGTATGTACAACCATGATTTTCTTGATCATCTTGAGATGATTTCTTGATTTATTAGTGGATCTGGTGAGTTGATATGTTGTATACTATAACCGTGTATGGATGCATGAATGGAGTTTGCTTTTCGACAGTGTTGTGTTGTTATTGCTCTTTGTGATACTCAACTCACTTGATTTCTTCTCTCTACTCTCAAATTTGATTCACAGGTTTCCATCATCATCATTTCCGATTGGAAGAAAATGGAAAGGCTGAGAGAGGAAAGCTTGAAGCCTGAAATATATCTATTAATATGTAAATTCCTGTCACAAGGGCCATGTGCTGAGGTGGCCAATATTTTGAGACATGAGATTGAAAAGAATGGACTATTACCACCGAGAATATTGTGGAATGGTACCACTTGTGATATTTCCCTCTCTGAATACGAGAAGAATTTTCCTCACATTGGTTATGATCATCTACTCCGCATATGTTCTCGAATCGGACCCATCTTGGATCAAAATATACCTCCATCTGTACCTGGTGTACCATCAATCTTAGGAGCAGGCACTCAATCACTTCTACGCGTTGATTCCAGTAAGATTCATATTCTTTCTTCTCTGTGTGACTTTGTCCTTAAAACATTATTCAAATATCTTTCTCTCATAGAAATAAAGCCTCCTAGTTCAACGATATCTTTATACTCTCGAATTCACGCTGCTCCTCCATATCCATCATCACCATCAGGCCTCAGTAATCCTGGTAACATAGGTAAGTAGTGTCTTGGAATACGGAATCTATCGAGATGAGTTACTGTTCACTTTTTTGTTCCAGTGAATATCATCTCTGCCCGTGAAAGTTGCGGTTCTTTGGATATCTGTAAATCTCTACCAACTCGTTTGTATAGCAAAAAGCAAATGTATCGAAGATTCCTTGGTCACCTCTCATCTGTTTACTGCATTGTATTTGATCGTACAGGAAAATATATTTTCACGGTAAGTTCATTATAACCGTAAGATGCTCTTACTCTGCTAATTCCTATTGCGTTTTTAATTCTCATACGCCTGGTATTCGAGATGACCTCTAATTTAATTGTTTGTTTCTGCTCCTTTCGTTTAGGGTGCTGATGATTCACTAGTTAAAGTCTGGAGTGCTGTCGGAGGAAGACTCCTCGCCACACTCAGGGGTCACTCAGCTGAAATAACTGATTTGGCTGTTAACTATGAGAACACTTTAATTGCATCTGGAAGCTGTGATAAAATGATCAGAATTTGGTCCTTAAGAACTACAGAACCCATTACAATTCTCACTGGACATAATGCAGCCATTACATCGGTTAAATTCTCGCCCTACGCCAAAAGTGATGAAAGGTTCCTCATTTCCACTTCAAATGATGGCTCAGTTAATATTTGGAGCTGGGATGTGACCAGTTATCAGTTTGTAGTGAAACCGTTCAAATTCATCGAAAAGAATCATAGACCAAATGCTCAAATTCTGTGCTCATCGATAAGTCCAGGAGGTTGTTTTGTTGCTGTGGGAAGCACCGATCATTACGTGCGTGTATATAATCTAACAACTTGGCAAGATCCGGTCAAGATAAAAGAAGAGAATATCCACAGTGAATCAGTGGACAGTCTACAATTCAGTAATTATGGCTTAAAGTTTATTAGTGGTAGTAAAGATGGAACTGCTTATATTTGGTGGTTTGAGAGACAAGAGTGGCATCGGAAAGCCCTCTCTATGAGTGAAAATCTACCTGGTGTCAGTCCAAAAAGTGATTCCGACAGTAAAAATAAGGCAAAAGTTAATATGGTGTGCTGGACATGTGATGATAAGTATGTGATTACAGCGGTCAGCGATTGCTCCTTGAAAGTTTGGGATGCAGCAACTGGCCAGTTACGTCACGTTCTTATGGAACATGAAGAGGAGGTTTTTGTTTTAGAGGCTAATCCCATTGATCCTCGGATATTTTTAAGTGGTGGTCATGATGGAAAGATCATCTTGTGGGATGTCAATACAGGAAAATCAGTTGCAGTGTTTTGCAATCAAATCGATGGACAGGGATCTGGATCAATATACGATTGTAAATTCTCTCCAGATGGTCAAATGATCGCATCCACTGACTCGCATGGTCATTTAGCAATTTATGGTTTCGGTTCTTTCCACAAGCGTTATGAAATTGTTCCCGATCATGTTTTCTTCCATACTGACTACCGGCCTCTCGTTCGCGACTCATCTCAATATGTGATCGACGAGCAAACTCAAATTGCACCCCATTTGATGCCACCTCCTTTCCTCGTTGACATCGATGGCAATCCTCATCCACCTCCTGTCCAGCGCCTAGTTCCAGGGCGTGAAAATTGTAAAGGGGACCAACTTGTACCTTACATCGCAATCCATAATGAAAGAGGAGTTGCTGAAGTTCTACAGCCTGTTGTACCTCCTGGACAAGATGTGCAGCCTCAAGCGATTATGATTAACAATGCTCCTCATCAGAGAGATCGTCCAACAATCGATGATATGATCGAGAGGCTAGCTCGAGAACGAGTTAATGTTGAACATGGTTATGCTGCGACTTCTCAGCAAGATGGATCTCCAGAGAGAGCCAATAACGATCATGGTCAACAGGCAGTGCCAGGTCCATCGAGTGCTCGACCAGGAGCTAGAAATGGGGCTGAGAGTGTTGGCGTACGCCAATCAGTTGGGAACTGGCAGTCACGAGAGAAATTGTCCGCTTCCTCACGCCGAATAGTGGACTTTCTACGAGATAGTCTAATGAATCATGTTCGCAGGCAGCTCATCGCCGTGAGTCATGCTGAAACAGAATTGTATACACAAGAATTGAGAAGAAAAAAACTCTCTGTGAGCGCTACATGCAAAGATCGATTAGCTTCCAATAAGACGCCCAAGAAAAGAAAACCAGCCAAGCCTCGCCGACAAATCAATCGAAATAATCCTCCAAATAGTTCCTCCAGCTACTCAAACTCTGTTGTGAACCAAAGAACTGACAATTCAGTGGCATCTAATGACAATGATGTGAGTGAAGACTGTGAAGATAGTGAGGATGATCCAAGTTTCAGTGGAATTGAATCATGGAATGGTTCAAGCTCATCGGAAAGTGATAGTGAAAGTGATAGTGAAGAGGACAATGAAGATGACGAAGATGATGGAATCTCAAATGATAGCCAAACGTCTCCGAACGGAGAAGTTGCGACTCGATCTTCTGCAAGGGTAGCTAGGAAACGGAATCAAACGAAGAGATTAAAAACAAAATCTTGGAAACAAGAGTGTCGCGAATTATTGAATGACATGTTTGCACATGAAGATTCCGCTCCATTCCGAAATCCTGTCGATCCTATTGATTATCCTGACTACTATCTTGTCGTAGATAGTCCTATGGATTTGACAACTGTTCGAGAATATCTACAAACAGACAGCTATGCAACTCCTCAAGATTTTGCCAAGGATGTAGAACTCATTTTTCGTGACTCTAAACTTTATAATACAGATCGAAAATCGAGAATTTATGCGATGACCTCACGACTACGTTCATTTTTTCGTGAAAGATTTTCTAGTATTGGTAGTAAAAAGCATCGGTCAGGTCGCAATGGTGATACAAGGTACACACTGCGAAACAAGAGGAAGAAAAATCGTCTTCTAGAAGATTTTGTCCCCAATTTGAACACTTCTCGGAGGAAAGAAAGCAACACCAACAAAAAGAAGAAAGGAAAGCGAAAGCGAACGTTCAATCCTCAACCATCATCATCTACATCATCTTCATTTGATCCCTCTCAACCATCTACTTCTGGCCTTTCATCTTCATCCACTAGTCAAAGCATAAAGAAGAATTGTAAATCGAAAAAACTCTCCAACACTGCTCAAAGTAATGCTGAGTCGTGTGAGAATGGACTCAATTCACTCGAATCCACCAGCAATGTTAATGGTATAGTAAAAACGAACGGTGATTTTGTAGCCTTCAAATCTTTGATAGGAGATGAATCTGACGAAGCCACTGATGTTGAACAAACTGAGTCCCATTATAAATGTGAAACTGACGGGAGTAACGATACCGATGCGACTGAGATAGCTGAAAGTGAAAGCCATCCCAATAAAGTAGTGGGATCAAGTAAAAGACGAATTGCTGGAAAGATGTCATCTAGAAGAAAGAAAATGAAAATAGCCAATGGATCGATCGCAACAAAACGTAAACAACGTAAGAGCTGTGATTCAACAGAATCGACACTTTCAAGATCTGGATCGGGGTCTATGATGCTTTCTGATGATTCCGCCGAAAAACCTAATAGAAGGGTAAATTTTCCATCCAAGGTGAACGGAGAACCTGATACAGATATTTGTTCAAAGTGTAACAAAAACCATCCTCCGATGGAAAATAATTCCAATAAGGTCGATTGGATCTGTTGTGACCAATGTGAACACTGGTACCATCAATCATGTATTCTGGACATACTTCCAAGAGGCCGTGGAAGCAACCTACAGAAAATGAAATTCTTCTGCTATGGATGTAAGAGAAGATCGCGTCCAAATGGAATAGAATAATGATGATAGCCTTTCCTCATATTTTCAAAGATCTTGTAAATAAAAATCAATTTTCTAAAGTCTATTTTGATATCATGCATCTATGCTATAAATCATTCGTTAGCGTCGATCTCGTTCTGAATACTTGGTAAGGATATTCCTCAGACCATTCAGTTGATTAGTCACCGATTTCTCTGTAATATGCCTCAGTCGAGCCTTTTATTGCAGTTCATCTTTCCCATCGGGACAGTTTTCTCGATCCCAGAACAATTGTCTAGGATTAACTGAAATCGAAAGCATATGAAGTATACTTGAATGAATTAGTGTCGGATAAGGAACCATTGAATCTGCAATTATCAAATTGACTTCTCCTCGTATCTTGGAGCTCAATATTATATCCAATCTGTATCTGTATTCAAAATTCAATCGAATGTCCGAGCATTGCAAAGAAAATTGATCGTATTTCGCATATCACTTGCATATTTGTATCCATGATTCGTATCATGGATCGAATAGAAAATGATTAGAAGTCAAACATGATTTTCTTTTATTAGGGCCAAAAACTATTCAAAATGTTATGTATTAACGCATGATTACATTAATCACCACTACATTGCAAAAAGCGCCAACGAAATTAACCTTCGAATGGTCAGCAGATTTCAAGTTCAAAGTGTTGTGAGAGTCATTGATCCACAGTCTATATATCTATAAACGACCATCTAAATAAGTGATCGTGTTTTCAGCCCAGCAATTCACTCAGTGGTATCAGCTAGACACTGGACTTAAGTGATTTCCTTGCTTCGAGTTTCGATTGTAATTATATGCCAATTGTGTCACCCCGTGCAACTGATAATGGCCAGTAGACATTCAAAGGTGGAGCAATTTGTCCACATACCCATGGGCAAAAAATCAGTTGAAATTTTACCTGGGATCGGCTCAACGAATGCCGCACGCCTCAAAGAGGCAGATTATATCAGAGTGAGTATGTTAGCAATCTCTTGACTCCAAGAAAATATTCATATGTATATCTCTTATTTAAGATGATCATCTCATTTCTTCAGGCAAATGAGCTTTTCGCAGCTTACTTGAAGGCTGATAGAAAAGAAGAGCCTTTTTATGCTCTCATGAGAGCAATAAAAATACCGGATGACACCACTGATAAGGTTATTGAGGCCTTCCATAGGTATTTTAGCAAACATGGTACAAAAATATAGTCCTCGCCATGATATCCATCTTACCATCATGCCATCTTGTCAATCTCCTTGATCCTGCTCTTTTCATGGTTTCCTTCTTTCCCAGCAAACTTTTATATGTGATAGCCACATTTTCATATGTTTTATTACAATGTACAATTACAATGTTTTACAATGTAAATTCAATCAACGTTAACTCATCTAGCTAGCTCGTCTCTCTAAATTTGTCTAAAAGAGAGTATGATTGAAATGTTCAAAAATTTATCATTCGAGATTTATAATTGTCAAAATTCACGAAGGCAATAAAACAAAATTTACTGACAAATTTTTTTATTGATTATCCTTTTAATACAAGTGGTTTAATTGAAATTTGCTCCTCAAGTTTCCATGGACGTTTCGAAACAATTTTGAGCTGACTTTGGTATCATAATACGAGCCAGCTTAGTGAGATCAGAGCTATCGAGAACCAGCAAAAAATTGTCTTTGAGATAATGGAAAAATATGACCTGGAAAAGAGATTGGTGATCAAATTTTGTAATTATAAACCTATGCATGACCTTAGCTACCGACAATATTTACTCGAGAGGAATATACTGGTAAAAGTGTGAATCATATGAATAATTTTTTCGCCCTCTTCGAACTATTTATTTTTTTCGAGATTTTTTCCACTCTTTTTAAAACTTCAGTGAGCAAATTTTTCTCATGACTAAGTTAATTAATCAGCGAATTCTCTGTAATATGCCTCAGTCGAGCTCTTCATTAAAGTTCATCTTTTTCATCGAGACAGTTTTCTCAATCATATGAACAATTTTTTTGCCACTGTTCGAACTTTTCATTTTTCTGGAGATTTTTCCCACTCTTTTGAAAACTTCTTTATCACAAACAATCTTCTCGATAGCATTGAGAAGTGTGTCCTCTTTGAGATCCCAAATGTTCACCCTTATTCCGATACCTTTATCAACAGCACGCTGTGCATTATCAATTTGATCAAAAAAGTATGGTACTATTATCATTGGTTTTCCATAATAGAGTGATTCGATGAATGTATTGTTGCCACCATGGGTTATTACGAGGTCAACTTTTTGGAGAACTTTGATCTGGTCAAGATACGATTCTCCCCACATGTTATCATGAAGATTCAATTCATAATAACGAGGTCCAGTAGAAACAATGAATCGATGAGGACTTTTCGATAGAATAAGAAGAAGCTTGTTCATCAAATTGGTATCATTCGAAGCAATTGAGCCCATCGAGAAGAAAATCAGTTTTCCCGGTAGGTTTTGCAATTTTTCAGGAATCATCAATTCTTCCAAACTATTACTGTCACTTTGACGAATACAACTGTCTATTCTAATCCATTTCCCACTTACAGGAAGTCCAAGCTCAGCCTGATAATCAAGCTCCTCTGGATATATATACAGTCCCATGTGGGACGGTGGATGTATCAAGGCCAATGGATCATAATTTCCAGGCAGATTGTTGGCTTCTAAGCGGCTGTTGAGCTTTTTTGCAAATATTTCGAACGCATAACGATAGTGTTTCCTGAATTTTCCCATCTTAATTTGATCCTCTTCATTACATGGGAATCCAGCGAACGGTGGAATACGATCCCAAAACAATGGTCTAGGATTCACTGAAATCAAAGGTATGTGAAGTATGCCCGAATGAATTATTGATGGATAAGGAACCATCAAATCTGCAATTATCAAATCAACTTCTTCTCGTATCTTGGAGCTCAATATTTTACCCAATGCTTGATCAATTCGAGCAAATTCGTCTGCAAGTCCAGAAGAAATTTCACGCTCCAAATCTCCAAATTTTCCAAAGCGTTCTAAAGGATCCAGATGGAAAACATGGCAAATCTCTCGTAGCCATTCGTTACTATCCTCGTCACCCAAAATTGTCTCATCGAATGGAATAAATTTGAATCCTTTGTTCTCAGCCAATGATCTGTATTTTTCTCTTTGAACAAATATAATCGAATGTCCATGCTGATGTAAAATTTCAGACAGACCAGTCACAGCGTTGATATGACCCTTCCTGTGCAAGGAGAGTTTAATTAAAAAACGAGACGAAACAATGGCTAGGAAAAAGTTTGAAGTGATAATTCAATTCTCACTCTGGTATTGATGTCACTAAGATTCGCAAATTGTTCTGAACCATTATGAAGAATCACAGGATTTCACTCAAGCAGAGATTGTTGATCATTGAGATTTCCTTCTATTTCAAACCAAGAAAAATGTTCATACACACAAATTAACCATCTAACAAACATTTGTAAGCTAAAAATCATTTGTGAGAAGACATAGCACAGGCCGCTTCTTAGTAGTTAATCTTCAATAAATTCACATGCCTTTTACACGTGAATGATAAGAAACGATAATAATAAAGGACCCTCCCAGGTCAATGATCATCTGTGATTTATAGCCCACAATAAGATCATTTGACTAGTGCCATTTGGATATGTAGTTGCAGACAAAGTTGGAACAATCTAGTTAATTGTTCACTCTGACAATATTTATTGAGTTTCATCTGAGCATCTATTGGATCATCTGATGATTGAACTGGCATCATTGAGGAATTTCTGGGATAATTCGAGATGCTGGAACTTTTTCAAATTGATATTAATTGCATCTTATCAAAGAATTTGCCTGGATTTGTAAATTAAAATGCCTGGAAGGATAGGATTATCTTGTTTTCAGTCACTCAAAATCTTTTACTAATCTTTGAAATAAGGGCCTACATCCTGGTGAATTTCTAATAAAATTGACTGTAGAATTTTGAAATTTTCCAAACTTTAGACTCAATATGCTCATATTATCACGATAATCTCTCATATTTTCTTTCTGATATTATTTTTGATGAATCTGTTCAATCAGGAAGCTCAGTTGAGTCATTGAATTGGTTGAATTGGATCATACACCAAGTGTGTGTCTGTCTGTGTTGAAATTGTTTCAACACATATGAAACTTTATCAACACAAAATGGATGAATCGTGTTGTGTCATAAACGTTGAAAATGTTCCAAGTGATACTCAATAAATATTATCAATTTTCTTATTATTTTTTGTACTCTTCAATTTTTATTGGATTGGTGAGAAATTTTTGATCTATCTCCGTAAACTCTGTGATAAGGCTTCATCTTTTGATTTGATAAATGATCTCAAATTTCATTCCATAAAATTCCAGGCATATCACAATGCGAATGCTGTTGCTGATGACAATGTCTTATCCAATCAGAGTATTGTACAGGAAGAAAAATTTGAAAATGATTTGGTGTGGATCTCAGATAAAATTGATCAGCAAATCATCACAAGTCCCGAGATTAACTTTCCCGGAGCTAAGGCTTACACTACCCTTGCCGGCAAAGATGTCGATGATCCAACACACACTTTGACCTCCGGTTATGAGGCACTTATGGAAGATCATTTGTATCGAAAACGAATAGGTTCCTTCAATCGTGAACGAATACCGGAAAGAATTGTACACGCTCGAGGTACCTCAGCATTTGGATTTTTCTTGTGTACCGGACATTATTTGACTGAATACATTGACATTGAACCGGTAAGAAAATTTGGTCAAATCACAAAAATTGCCGCTAGATTTTCAACTTTCATTCTCGAATGGGGAACTTTCAAATTCGAAATAGATTTTCCAAATAAAATTCACCGGCACTGTTCACGAGTTTGAAAACTTTATTCTTAGAAACGTTAAACATTATATTTTTCAGGTTGCAATATTGGTAATAAAGTTAATATAAAAAATATTTCAATGTTTTCTTTCTATCTTAATGCTTTCAACATGTTTCCGCTGATATTTGCTCTAAATTCAATGAGTGTTAATCGTTTTTGGTGCGAGTACACAATAAATTGAGCAAAATTTGTGCGTAAGCAGCATTTATTTCACCATCTATATGGTAGTGAGTTTGGTGGTCATTTTTTGAGTTTTTATCCTGAATTTCGTTGATCTGTTGATAAAAAAGAGCAGAAAAAATAAGTCGAAAAGCTCAAATTTTTTCGTATCATTACCTTATGGAAGTGACAAACACATTTTCCTGGGTAAAATTCAGTGTATCTGGCCATAGTCATATTGAAAGTTTCCAATACAGCAATATCGTACTTTTGTGCCAAAGATATAAGATTTGCATTATGAGCAGCTAATTTCTGAAGATCACTCTAGAAAAAAATCAGAGAAACAATTGTGAGTTTTCGGATAAATTGTATTTGTGCTGGTAGTGTATTATTGGCATTCAAAAATCTTCTCAAAAGAAGATTCTTCTAGATTCTGTTTGATTTGTTACATCTTGGTGAAGAGCTTCCTCATCGAAAACTCAAATCCATTTGCATTTTGATGTACAGCACAAATTTCATCTAGTATACCAATTAAATGAGCTAAGAATAAAACTGACCAGTGATAATGAATTGAAGCCATCGATGGGCTGATGAAATCCTGCCCCAAGAGTCTTCATGATTACTTTGACTGCCCCAAGGTTGAGCCTGTGAGAAATGCAATCTTTTATTCATTACGGCGTTCAACTTATCGAATTTTGTATTACATTGTACTAGTAATCAAAATGTGATGAATTTTATATCATTTTTCAGTTCACTGTCAGACAAAATTGGGAGAATTTTCGAAAATTTTGAATCATCTTTCTTACTCACCTTTGCAAAGTTTGTACCAGCAAGCGGATGTGTTGAGCTGCTAGCCACTGGACTCCACCGAAAACTATAACAGTTTTGGAAGAATTCAGAAGAGGTCCCAGACTGCAGGAAATGATTATTTTAAATCATGACTTCTCGAATAAGTGTAAATTATACAATACCTCCTAATTAGTCGGGCAACTGTTTGATCAAATGTTAATCGTTTAGATGTGGGTACCCAAAATTTTGGATAGTAATCGAAAGCAACCAGTGTTTTTCTATCATTGAGATCTCGGTAAATCTTCATATCGTGAGTTTTGCTTCCATCGGTTAATGTTGAGTTGAGTTTTTCGACAAGGTAATGCATTAATCCACGATTTGTTGAATCACCAACGAATATAATCTATAATTTGAGAGGAAGATAAGATTGCGTTGGAATATCAATTAGTCTAGGCAAGATAAACAATTTGAAGAACAATTTCTCTCTTCAGTCTTTTCTATCAAGCTACAGCCGAGTTCAATAAGATGAGACAGATAACTTTCTATGATAAGAACATCGATAATTTCCAAACCAGAACAACTCGAGAAACCACTTTTCCAATGCTTGTTTATGTTGATTTTCATAATGGTTAAGCCAATTAGTCCAAAATTAAGGCTGGAAATTGTTCATTTATACAAAAATAATGTTCAAATTAAGGATGTATGTGGTCAATTGGATGTGAGTAGATGTGCAGTTCTGAGATGGATCAAAAGGTATGAAGAAACAGGCTTTGTTGATACAAAATACAAAAACTGTTCAAGACCAAAGGCAGTGAAACAGCATGAAGAGTCTTCGATTCGTAATTTATCATTGCAACATCCTTTCAAAACGGCAAAAGAAATCTGGAGACAATTAGGAATACGTGCTTCATATACATCTTTGAATCGAGTGCTGAACAGGATGGGACTCAAAAGCCATAGAGCATTTGAAAAACAATGGTTAAAAGATTGTCATCGAGCAGCTCGAATTCAATATGCTCATCAATTTCGAAACTGGCCTCTCTGGTCGAAAACTTTTTTTGTTGATGAATCCTGTTTTACAACAGCAATTCGAAAGACTTTTCTTGTTCGAAGACCTTTCAGAACTCGACACAATCAATCATATATAAAGAGAGTGGATCGTTTGGTTCGTCGAAAAGTTTCCGTATTTGGGATCGTTAGCATCTATGGACCTGGACCACTTATATGTATAAATGGTACACTCAATTCGGCTCAATATATAGAAATTCTGGAGAATTTCATGAAACCGTACATATTCTCGATCACTAGAGGTGAACGAACCTATTTTGTTCAGGACAACTGTCCTGCTCATAAATCATATGCAACTAATCAATATTTTCTGGAAAATTTTGAAACTCATTTGCTCAACTGTTACCGACTTCCTCATCCTCCTAGATCACCAGATTTAAATGTAATTGAAAATGTTTGGGCTGAGGTGAAAAAAAAGGATTGATGTGTTTGGCTCGAGTTCTGATCATGATCTTTACCTCAGAACAAAATTTGTATGGGACAGTTTCTCTCAAAATCCATCCTATTGGACTAATTTAGTAGGTTCCATGAATCAGAGGCTTGAAGAAGTATTGAAAATCGATGGAAACATGACTCGCTATTAAACTTTTTTGAAAAACATGCTTCTGAAGTGTTATCTGCTCAAAAATTATCGATGTTCATATCATATCTGTCTCATCTTATTGAACTCGGCTGTATTTCGAAAAGGAACCTTACCTTATGATCAGCTAGACATCTGGACAAATGGGATTGCGTGAATTGTCGATATTTACATGAATCAGAATGCCAGTCAGCTTTTCTCCAATCACAACTATACTCATCTTGACAATTTGAACACGGTACAAACCATTTACCGGGCTCATTTCCATTTCCGCAGACAGGAAGTGACTCCCGGTATTCACTGTATTGGGTCCAATTTTTTTCGATCAAAGATCTTTGAAGGCCACATGAATCACGAGGATATATTGCAAGATCACATTTCTGATGGTGAAAAAAATCAATAAGAATGTGTGTGAAATGGAATGAAAAGGTTTTTCTAAAATTCTATACAGATATATATCTTCATTTCAAGCTCTTTGGTTAAGAAAAAATAAGAGTGTGCCAACTTGCCTGCTTAATAAAACACACTTGCGATGGGTTCGGTTGATGTTTACTTTGATCCACAAGTGAGACTCGATAAATGTAAATTGTGTAAGTGTTGATGATCATCGGATCAATCTGGGACACATCAACCACTACCAGGGTGATTTTGTTCTGGCCTAGCCCGAGGGTATAATTTGTGGGTCTGTGAAGGAATTTGAGGAATTAATTTGAATTTGGCAATACTTTTCGGAAGTCATTATCAGAGAATATTGGGTGGTGAAAATTGAATTTCTAGCCAATTTTCAATTTGCACTTAAAATCTGTCTGGACAAAGAATTGCTGAGATTCCAGAGAATCAAGATAAGGATCAATCAATAACAGGATCAATAACAGTCGATTGCTCAGATTAGGCCATCAATAGGTCCTGGAGATAATTTCCTACTGATATGAGGATCAAGAGATATTCGAATATTGGAAAACTTGAATCTATCATGCTCTGTTGGAATCAACAAGCTTGATAATCAATTACACTGTAATCATCTGTCAACTAATCAATAGTTCTAATTGTATCCAAACAAAAAGATACTTTTGCAAAAAACTAGAGCTTTCTTCAATTGATTTGGTTTCAATTTTTCTTCTCTATCAAATTGCTAGAGAAATGAGAAAATTCTTTATCATTTGACAAAAAAATGGAAAAATTAACTAAACGTTTTCTACAAGTTTATCAAAACCAAACTTTACTAATATTGAACGAATTCTGATGGATCAAGAAACAGAAGAAAATAAAAACTCACAAAAAAATCAATAGTTAGGGAAGATAATTCAACTAAAAATCGAGGTAAAATAAGATAAAATAAAAAAACAGTTAATTATCATCACATTTCTATGGTTACCTTGAGGAACCAAATTTACCCTCCATACGAATTTCACTTTGACAATGTTTTGCGGTCGCATATACGGTGATCATCAATAAATTATGAGATACATTTGAATAATATTGTGTTATATCAGGCGAAAAGGTGGGAGTAAGTATGATGGCTGGATAAGTGTGGAGTGTTGATATGTAAGGGGAAAATGATGTATCTGAAAGGAGAATTTGAACATTTTCAATTCCATGAGCAAAATTCAAGCATGAAATATTAAATATATTTCTTTCTTTCTTTCTCTCTCTCTCTCTCTCTCTCTCTCTCTCTCTCTCTCTCTCTCTCTCGCTCTCGCTCTCAATCTAACTTTGAATCTTTTAACTCACCTTGATCACAATCTTCAACGAAAGTGAATTTTGATCTATCCGGCAAACTTTTAGCAGTAGAAATTTTATCAGCTACAGTGTTGGATTGAAAAATATTGCCATTCACTTGGCGATCAAAGTATAGTCTCATTTGTGATAGAAAATGATTGAGATCCCATGTTGGATGAATAATTGAGAAAGGAATATCTTTGGTAAATAATTTTCGGCGAATTGAGCTTTCACTCAAATCATTCATCAACGCTTGCAACTCATCTGATGCTGGAATCGGATAAATTGGTACAAAATTATTACTTGCGGCCATTTCACGGCGCCAATTGAGCAAATAGGCTAAATCATCATAACTTAGGCAAACTTCATGTGTTATCGAACAATCTAGACCCATGATTCCAATATTCATTCGACTCATAGCCCATTCCAATGCACGATTAACCTCATTTGCAACTCTAACCCGGGAGCTAATCAGTGCAATATAATCATCTACCACAATTCGCATCACTTTGGTGAACACTGAACCATCTGATTTACTTGTTCTATACAGCTCATTTCCCATCTCAACATTCACAATCCATGCATCAAATGTTCGATTTAACATTATCTCGATTGCAATCAGATTCACTCCATTTGATGTTATCCGGCCACTTTTAGATGATCTAATATCTGAATGGACATTCATTCCATCACTATCAACCGAATTTTGCTCATATTGTTGTTGTTGTTCAGGGACACCATTGAAACCTTCAAAATTGCCACCACCAATATCATCACCATCTCCATCCTCATCTGTATACGGAGGTGGTGAATGTTCTCGCTGGAATGTGAGAATAGCTTCCGATACCAAGAGTAGACGAGTTATCGAATCATAGGCACTTTTGAGGGCTTTACTGGAACTTTGTGGACCAAAATTTTTGTTAATATATTCAAAAAAATCAACCAAAGACCATGGAGTGTGACCTTTGATTTTTTTGGCACCAGTTTGATTGTCACGCTGATACACCAGGCCTTGCTGGTGGACATAAGCTCTCAAAGGATGGAATGATGTGATGGCTACGAAAAAATATATGGACACTGGTGGGCCGAAAAGTGTCAAAGTGTCGGCAACTTGTTGTCTGATGATTGTTTTAGTGTTACCCAAATCATTGAGTAATTTACGTCCATGATCACTGAGTACATCGATGACCAATGGATAGGATAACGGTACTGATGAGGATGATTGTGTGAAAAGTGATTGAGCTTGAGGCGATGTGAATGGTGGAAGTGTTTTTATGGATGCTGATGGTGATATTGGCTGAATTATCCATTGAGTTGAGTATCCTAAGGCATCTGATACCTCTATAAAAGGCTGATATTGTGCTGGCAATACAAAGCACAAAGGTGTAAAAGGAGTACGTACACCTAGTAGTATAGAAAGTAAAAAAGAGGAAGAAAGAGAATTTCTTTGAAAGAAGAGAAGAAAAAATGTGAAAGAAAAATGAATGTATGTTATACACATTCGAAATTCTAACAGGAAATCCACGGTTCAAAGTGAGTGAGAGATCGTCAGATCGAATCATAATGGATGTTCACAAGATATTGGAAATGTTCAGTCTGATTGGATCGAGAAAGGAGAGAGAGAGAGAATACAAATGGTGGTAGAGTAAGAATGCTAGGGGTAGTAGGGTTGACAGGAGACGAATTCAAGAGAAGAAAAAATTTGAACATGAAGAGAAAAATCTTTGAAAAGAACAAGAAAAGTGATGAACATCAACGGATCAACGGATTTTGGGCTCACTATTCACCGATATTCTCATGTCAATGTATTTTGATTGAAACGTTCGTTTTTTTTTCAACCAAACAAGAGGTGATGGTAAATTTTACTTACTGGAAATTCTTCGAATCTGGTTGATTGTGGTACAAAATGCTTCTTTTGTTGAAAAAAGATCCTCTAATCCTACAAAATTATCAATCTTTCCATGAAATTGAGCTTTAGACCATCCATATTGGTCTGAGTAGCATTCATCCTTTGACTCAGTATAATCAAGACAAATCAAAAGAATCCAATCTTGTTGAGTGTATTTCAAGAGTTTTGATCCATGAAGAGAATAGGATGAACACAGAGAGAGAAAGAGAGAGAGAGAGAGAGAGAGAAAAGATGAAAAAAGAGATGAGAACAATGTATATGTGTTACAGTGGACGTTGATCATTTCCCTCTTCCTCTTCCTCTTCTTCTCGAAAGATATTTGATAGAGTGAAGATAAGAGAGAGGAAGAATAAGAAGTTCATAGAGAGAAGAATAAAGGAATGATATACAGATAGATACTATGGAATATAGTGGTAGAGTGAAGTGAGACATCCATCAACATGTCCCATGTTTGTTTGTGACTTTCTCAGATTCCTTACAAAAAAGTTTGTGTATGTGTACCTGGTAAATGATGGTAAACCTATGGCTATTCTGTTCACTCCGAATAAAGGGAAAGCAGGATAACATTCTCAGCATCTGTATTCTATGAATAACAATATTTTCTTCATGCTTTGCACCTTACAACTAAGCAATGTCAAATCAATCATCTGGTGAGCTTTCTCAATTCTTTGCAATCTTGAGAAGTGCTTCGGTGGTGAGAAATGAGAAGAAGAAGAATATCCAAGTGAATCTAACCAAGAAAAACATAAGTAAAATAATGGGAAAGTTTCTTTTTGGCATGCAAAAAAGTGATTAAATTTAGGAATATATCAACAATCTTCCTAAAATTATGGTCGAAAATGAAAAAATAAGATGATACATTTTCAACAGCACAATAAACTAGATACAAAGTGAGTCAATAAATGGCTGATAAGATGTCAGAATTGAGATAGATAGATGATGAGAAAAATTAATTCGGAAGCAAAATTACCGGAAGATGATGGAATAGATGAAGATAATCGTCTGGGTGAATGTGATGGGGATGAACTTTCAATCTGAATACGGAAACCATTCCTCTTCAGAGGACCTTTATAAAAGGCAAGATCCTTATGAAAAGCTCCATTTTTACTTCTTATCAAGGCCACTTTTGAACCATTCCACGATTTTGGTATCACTGAATCTTCTAACTGTAACATAAAGAAGCAAAAATTCAATTGGAATCTGTTGCGGAGTGATCGGCATTGGAGAAGTGATTCAAGATAATTCAACAACTTTCATGATGAATGGTTTCTACTGTAGTACATGTCAAGATTTATCTCATGAGGAAGATTATCGAAAGATGATTGTGATATAATTAAGGTGACACCAATATTTTGGCTTATCTAGATTGATTATCAGAGGAGAAAAATATCATCTCATGCTCTGAAGAAGTAACATTTCCAATATATAGATATACATTATTTTTTTTATTCTTTAAGCAATCATCACGCGATTGGAATCTTGAGACTTGAAAATGAAGTGAAAGAATAATGGTGATGATCATGTACTGAATTATGAAATATGGAGAATGGATAAAATAGAATTTCGGTTAGAATGTGATGATAGATATCATTGTGCCTCTTGAATCCTCGAATGAAGAGAGAGAGAGAGAGAGAGAGAGAGAGAGAGAGAGAGAGAGAATAATAGTAGAGAGAATGTAAGTCGATTTTGGAAGGCACTTGTATTGCCTTAAGAGTGGGGAGTAAGATGAGGGTGGAAGGATGAATAGAAGTTAGGGAATGGAAGTGAGATTTTGGTGAATTTATCATCATTATAAATGAGAAAAGATTAAGAAGTGAGAGGTAAAAGGCGGAAGACGATGAGAGAGTTAGGTGAGAAAAGAATTCGAAAACTAGACAAGAAGATGGAGAATAAAGCGAATAAGACAAGGATCAAAGTGAGAGCGAAGTGATGTTGAGGTCTAGAACAAGTACAGAACTGTGAAAACCAACACACAGACACATTCGAGCATTGTAGAGAATGATTTCGATAGAGAGAAAGTTTTCACCCAATAGAAGATCTGAGAGAGAGAGAGAGAGAGAGAGAGAGAGAGAGAGAGAGAGAGAGAGAGAGAGAGAGAGAGAGAGCAGAGAATAAGAAATAGAGTTGGTGGATAAATGAGAATGGCAATGGTAAAAGTAACTTTCAACATAAATCAATAGGCTTTTGTAGGGATTTGTGCGATGTCCTGGTGAGAGGATGCCCCATCACTTTTATCCGATTCTCTCTTATTTCTTCTTTTTCTCCTTATTCTCCTTCTTTCTCTCTTTCTTATTTCTCTTCTCCTATTCTTCGATCTAGAAGGGAATATCTTTTATTCTTACTCATTCTTCAACATTAGCATGCGAACAAACACAACATACACACTAGATCTTTGTCTTCTTCCTGAGTCCCAGATAATGGTGAGTGTATGTGTATGCTTGAGTATGTAAAATACACATGATTTTTTTGAGCACACAAAAAAGTACATGATGATTATTTTCTACTCGAATGATCTGATGGCATGTACAAATATTTTTGCCTCATTGACTATGATAAACTTATAATAACAGTTTTGCACCATCACAAGCCACAAAGGTAGAGAGGAAGTAGTGGGAGGAAGAGAGAGAGAGAGAGAGAGAGAGAGAGAGAGAGAGAGAGATCTATAGGAATTGGAAACCTTTCACACTTGGTTGTAAATTCAAAATTCAATATGCCTGAGGCGATCAAATTCTGCCTTCACATTGAATGAGTACATATTCATGAGCTCTATGAGATGAGAAAATGTGCTCAAACTGAGAAAAAGAATCAGTTTTCACAAGATGCATCAAGCCATCAAGTTGTGAAAACTAGTGAATCCTCTTCTCACACCAATTTTGATTGGAAAACATTTCATTTCTGGTTCTTGGTTGAATATTGGCATCTAGACTGGGATTATCCAGTATTGGTCAAAAATTTGGTTCACTTTTGTTGGAGAGAATGCTCATCAATGAACAAGACTATCAGATCAGTGTAAATAAAGATATGAAATAAATGAAGAAATAAAATTGTCCCCAACAGTTTGAAAATTGCCAAAACAAACTCAGCCTCACCGTTCAGAGGTTCATCAAGATGAGGCTTGGGCACTATCTCGATGTGGAGAGAACTTTTATGGAAGGTTGCTCCATGCTTTGTCGAACAAAAGGTAATGATCCTTGATTGTTGACCATGTCCGAATCAGTTGTACAGAAGAGGATATCGAATGAAAACGCCCATCAATGAATGTATTATTTGGAAGCAACATCATTAGGGCTGGAACTCTCAAGGTGAACATTATCATCATTCGAGATGATGATCAGGATAACTCTCTCTCTCTCTCTCTCTCTCTCTCTCTCTCTCTCTCTCTCTCTCTCTCTCTCTCTCTCTTTCATAAGGCTATTTTGGCCGAAAAGTTCAGTAGTTTTATGGATGATAGTGTCTGCATCCATGCATCCATGCAAACAATTGAGTAGCTATCAAGATTTTGCAATGTTGATTATGAATCCAATGTCTATATATTATTTATCTATAAATTTGAGAATTCAAAATAGAAAAGTGAAATCAAATTTTCTTCAATCTACCAGAATTACGATAGGTTTCCAGAATTGATCATTTGAAATGCATGAATGCATGCGGTCCCAAGCTTCAAAGTTAGATTTTCGGTTGTAATGGCATTGTTTTTTGTTTGGTCATTTCAGATGTTAGAATAGAATCAGATTTGGAGTATTCTACTAGAAACTGTAAGTAATTCATAAGATTCAAGCTTTGCAAGGCCCGTAAAATCTGAAGTGATTGCTACAGATCACTTATCTTGAGCTCTCTTGATCGAAAACTCTTGAAACTTCCCATCCATCTGACTACTTTTTACCACCAATTTCATCTTTCCTAGGGAATCATGGGAAATGAATACAATTGAAAACAAAGTGAAATGAATGCCTCTCCTTGTATCAGGTGACATGATCGGGATGAGCAGAGAAGATAAGCAGAGAATGACTCAAGAAGAGAATAGATGAAGGAGAGAGGAATAGAACAACAAAATTGATGGAAACTTGAAAAAAACCAGAGACTCAGATGAAAAAACAAACTCAGGAGAAAGAGAGAGAGAGAAAACTTTTCTATTGGGCCAATTTTTCAAAACTAGAACACCAAAATCCGAACATTGATTTATGGTATACAATGCTATCCTCTTGTTTCTAGTATCAGATCAAATTTATTGATACCACACAGATTTTGCACAATTTTTCAAAGGCTTGAAAATCAGCAATACGAATATTTGCCCCACAAATGCACAGCAAGGCTGCTATGAGATGAATTTTGTGGGTAAATTCGACCGAGAATACACTATTGTCATGAACAAACTGAATCTGGGAAAAGAGAAGAGTATCAATCAAGCAGGTATGGAAGGATGAAAGAAAGAAAATAGAAATAGGAATCACTCTCATGGGATGAGGAAGGAAGCTTTGTTTCACTTGGATGATGATAGACGACGGAACAAGTGCATTACATAACGGTTATAATACGATGAATTGTATCGAATTTGATCATTCTCTAATCTCATCCTTAATAATCGAGAACAATTTGGCCGGAAAGATTGAGGTTTGAAAGTGCAGTAGAAAGAGTATAAGTTTGATGGTAGAGACAAATGAAGGAGTCTCAAGAATAACTATTGGATCTTTATGGTGGGCGAACATTAACCATCAAAATAACCACCTACAACAATCACTTTGCTTGTGTTCTCTAGTAAGTACAGTGTACTTTAAGTCAGGTGTGAATAAGAAGCAACTTATCTTTTGCTGGGAAAATAGCCACGGGCTAGGGTCGAGGTTTGGGAAGAGATTCAACTTTGATCAACACTTCATGAGCTACAATCACTTTTCAGAGAGAAAAACTCGGCAAGTGAATCGTATTTCGTTCAGTAGATTGTTATTTACAATCGAAGAAATTCTTTCTCATATCTCACATCAAGTGTGTGCTCGAGTAAATCATTGCGGATAGAAAAATTTTCATGGAAAACTGATGAAAATTTACACCATTCTTAGCTGAGATCTGGAGTCGTTTCCAATGATTTGACTATGGACCTCATTCTCAATCAAATCTCAAAGAGAACTATCATGATAGAATGCTCCAAGAGAATTGATGAGATTTTCGATTAAGTTATAAAAATTGTATCTCTGGTCTTTGAATCTTCCAAAAGTTGTCGCCATGGATAATCGATGAATCAATTCAAATAGATGATAAAGAAAGTTTTAGAATAGGAATGGATTGAAATGAAAGTGAATATATACCATCCTTATCCATGGTCCTCATGAGATGCAATAAAGCTGTCTCAGTATAACTTAGAAACTCTATAAGTTTGGTACCGAGTATAGACACGTCCAAGGCTTTACTCTGACAACTTTATCCTTACTCTTGTGATTGTTGTACATATCTACGTGACAATATAACGGAAACTGTATCATCCACCTTGATTCAGAGCTTCAGATTGTCTAGAACACTTCAAAGTCAGATTGCGATTCTCTTTTCATAACTCTTGCAAAGTTCATATTATATCTGAACTATTTGAAAAATGCAATCTTTCCAACGAAAGTCATTGCTCTTAAATTCTAGCCCAAAAGATCTACCGAAAAAGTCCTTTTCTGATGTATTTTTTTTAGTCGAGTCCTCTCATTAACCAACACCAATTAGTAAGGTAGACGTTGTTAATTCAATGAATCAATATTAGTTAACTTCAATAACCATGAGAAATAGGCCAGACTCTTTATGCTAAATAAAAGTTCTCATATTTCATAGCTCATCATGAAAAGTGACAGATTCACAGCAAGATACAGTCTCATCGAACATGATTTCCAAACAAACTCCATGGGATATCCAGAACTCAGGTTCGTTCATCACATTCATGATAAGTGAATTCTCCTAGGGAAAAGAATATCACACTCTCGCTGAATATGACTCACCTAGAATATATGGTATTGATCAATCATCGCTGTTTGAAGAATTTTGGTCAAAAGAGGTGCTCGAAATTCAAATCACAACTAGATCTTCTCTGACAGGGAAAATTCTTAAAGCCTGAATACATATTCCAATTTTGATGAAAGTGGAGCAACCGAACACATCAACAACACTACGATTACTCTATTGTCTACTCTTGAGGGACTTTCATTCATTATGATTTATGGGGGCATGGAAAATGTGCTCTCAACCCTTCTACCAACAAACAATCAACAGCTAATTAAGGGACTCATTAAGAGTTGAAAGCCTCTAAACATAAGAGCCTGTTCGGATTGTCCCAAAAGTATTCATCTTTCGTAGAGGTCAAGGATTAGAGTTGAGAGACTAGGGAATAGCAGAGAGTGTGTCTAATCTCAAATCTCTTTTCATGGTGGCATCACAAATTTTCTGAGCCAATTTTGTGGGGCATGAGTCGGAAAGATTGGAATCAAGCCTGAAGGCTTGCCTGGGTTTCATCATGTGCGAGTCAGGTACGAAAAAGTATGGAAGAAGAATTATGAAAACAGATTGGCTTGCTTAATGAATAATTTACGAATCAGTGGCCATTATCTTTTTACTGGGCAATTTATTCATCTCTCTTTTTCTCTCTTCCCTTGCTGACTGATCGGTGAGCGGTCAGTCAGAACCCAGAGAAAACAAAAAGAAGAGAAAAAGAAGATGAAGGAAAAAAAACACAACACACATGAGGAACCCAAATGTATTCACCTCCACGACTCTTCACTTTAAGCACTCGAACTGTATTAAAAATTTATCACAACCAGCCCATCGTATGGTTTATACTATCTAAAGCTGGGTAACTCAAAAGACAGGGAATTTCGATTATGTTGGAAAGTCTAGTGGAAACGCGGGCAGATATGAGTACCAGGATCAAGGTAAGTCAAACCTTGCGATGTTGGAAAAAAATGGTCAGTTTGTGGAGCAGATTGGCCAAAAGTTTTGGTTGGATAAATTCAACCAGAATAATTCTGGAATGGGGAAAAATTTTGTTTTTTTGGTCAAACTCTCTCCGAGACATAAATGGATGCACACACCATGGAGATGATATGAGGAATGAACTTTTTTATCGCTTTGTATACATATTTGCATAAACTGGATTCGTAACTTATATGCCGTATTGGCATCTACATCTCGCCTGACTGTATTCGTTCATGATATGAAATGGTAGACAAATGATGCATATGGAGAATATAGTTTGTTTCTTTTTCTTATCACGTTCTCTCTCGTGTTCTTTCCATATCTTCACCAAGATGGATCAGAATTTTATGACATGCACAAGATTCAAATATTCTTCTACTCACATACTTATATCACTGACATTCATGATCTAACTTTCTCTCTCTCTCTCTTCGAGAATACTACTGGGAGAGAAAGGTTCTCTTGCTTCTTTCTTGATCAAATTCCTCGAGAGATGAGGAAATATATACCTTCAAGCTATGAAAATGAACATCAATAGAGCTCGGATCATCTCTCTCACACTTACTACTGAATCTAACATCTTTTATTCGCTTGTATCGTGATAAGATTCACGACCCCAGTGGTTCGTAGGAGCGATTCTCTATCCTGAGCTCTATTCCCTGACTGGAAGGGTGTCACTTATTCATGTCATTAAGATACAAGGCATATCTTATAAGAGTCTGATCAGCAAAAATTGAACGAAATGTGGTTAAAATACAATGTGAGCGAAGTCACACATGGTTCCCATGAATTCAAAGTCATTTTCAGAAAATATACAAAATCCATCACTTTCTCCAGTATCAAGTGTTGAAGGAAAGTCTTGACAAATTGACAATCAAAAGCAATCAAGATAGGTTATAACTGAGTCTTAATCTTGATCGCATAGAATAGGCCAATATTTTTCGATTCTAGATAAAAATCGTAGCACACATAGACACAAAATGTGTGTTATTCAATTCTGTGAGCGTCAGCATCTTCATCATCATCTATTTTCTCAGGAATGTAAGAAAAAGAGTAAGAAAATCTTGAAATCGTGCTACTTGCTCATCTCTTTTCGTGCCTTTCCGTTCCAAATTACTTTCCTCTTCCTGTACTGATGATTATGGTGGATCTAAGATCCTTGGAAGCATGAAAACTGAATCAAACTGTATGTGGCCCTTCTAACAAGTGAGCAAATGAAACGCTGTCGGAATATTAAGTGACTCATCTTGACTTTTCGTGATTCGGATATGATCAGCTGGGCTTCAGTAACCATTCAGCAATCGAAGCATGATTAGCTTGATGGTGAGAGAGAGAGAGCAAGCGAAAGAGAAAATGATTTCTAAGCTTCGAGAGATTCCTTTTGCATCTTGGCTGAGAATACTGTGTGTCTATGGAGCTCACAGATGCTGGTGGGCAAAAGAAGCCAGCATCATCTTATAATACTAGGAATATATGTGTGTACCATGGAGTATAAGATCTGTAGTGGGGGGTCGATAGAGAAGAGTAACCAAACTGTAACCAGTAAACCTTGTTAGAGAGAACGATATTAGGTAGAGTATATGAGCGAGAAAGAGAGATGGAATATCATTTGATGAGTTCATCATAGCGTGAACTTTATGAGAGAAGTAATAGAAAAACGTGTAAGAGAAGTATATAGTGTGCTGTTGATCATTGGAGAAGAAGGTGTATGAACGTTTTCACTTTGATGTCAGATAATTTTTTTTCATCCCTTATCCAAGTGACAAGATATGACAAAAATTTGCAGCCTTGTATTCTTACGCCAGCATCCCGGTTGAAGGGGCACAGAAGATTGACAGGTAATGACATGATTTGATGGAATAGAAAGTGAAGAAAATAGTTTTCTATCTTTTTCCTCTAAAAGTTTTGAATCAAAAGTGATGAAATAAGAAAAACTTTTCTCATAGAAAGCTCAGTTTGGCTGTGAGAGGAATTCTTCCAACAATCATGGAGATATACATGAGGAATTTTACACCTTCCATTCGAATCAAAGTTGAATCTCTCTCTCTCTCTCTCTCTCTCTCTCTCTCTCTCTCTCTCTCTCTCTCTCTCTCTCTCTTTCTTTCTTTCTCTCTCTCTCTCTCTCTCTCTCTAGATATAAGAATATCAGAATTTTTATTTTGATGTATGTTTTGAACAGATTATCATTAAGAATCATCAGAATCAAGAGTAAATAAAGATTGTTTAGATGGTGATGACAGTTAGTTGAACATTTTGGAGAGACAGAAAAATCTTGGATAAAATGAAAAATTCAACACTATCTGATGGAGTAAAATCATTTCGAAATTGAATCGTTTCACTTACTGAATTTGTCTTTCTCTCCTCTATTCTCAACTATGTTTGTCAACATTTCATTTTCCATCTCAATCTTTTTGTAATCTTCTTTCTTTTTCTGACTCGATCTTAATGGAAGAGAGCATGAAAAACTTGGATTTAAAGCCTGAAAAAATTCTAGCCCATAGTATATGGGTACGCTAGTATCGATTTTCATATGCCTTGAAAGTCGAAGAAAGGAAAAAAGAGAAAGGAAAACATTAGAAACAAAGCCATAGTCTATATAAAATGATTGCTTTATAAACCCTAATCTTCTATAGACACTTGGTTAGAGGCTCTACAAGGATGCCAATCAAATAAGTGAGAGATAAAGAAAGAAAGAGAGAAAGAGAAAAAGAAATCCAGTTGAAAAAAAAACAATTCCAAGAGGCATCAAACCTTGGAATAATAACATTGAATCCAGCAAGTCTAGACCATCATAAAGGAGCATAATTGGCTTCCAGTCTATCATGAAATCCACATGTATAAACACAGAGAATTTGTGAATTTGTAGGTTCACATGTATATCTATACCAGATTCACTTCAGATAGAAACGTGGATAGCTCTTCAGTTTGAAAAATTCTCAGTCAATCAAGAATAGATGGAAGAATTTTCGAATTCTAAGAAGAGTGAATCGTATATTTGACAATTTTATTCACTCAAGAATACTTTTTATAAGTATACAGAGAATATATATACACACTTTCATACCAGCAAAACAAACGAAATGCTCTGATATATTCTGTAAAGCCTTCTATCTGAGGAGATACACGAGCTTGGGAGAAAAAATATTCAAATCTAATCGAAGATCCTTCAACTTGATATTCACCTGTAAACATTTGGTAAATAATGTCATGTGTGTTTTTATATATACATCAAAATGGGTGTATGAAAGATAGATCAATATTGCTGAAAGAATGAAATTAATCATCGAACCATGATGAAGATGATATATATAAGTTGTTCATCTTAACTTATTTTATTTTATTTTCAGCCTCTTCTTCTTTTCCTCTCATTTTCTATGCTCTTCTATCATCACTGCCATTATGATCATCAACATCTCATAACTGCCACTCGAAAAAGTAAGAAAGAAAGAAGATATTCTTTCCTCTTCAATTCATGACTGAATGATATCCACAAGGCATCTTAATGATTTTAAGATTGCTACAGGAGGAGAGAAGTCTTTGTGTACGAAACATATTCTCAAAGCTCATTGTTCACTTCTCTCTACACTCAAATGATGAGTACAGAGGAGAAGAGAAAATATGTAACAAAACATGATGGATAGCCATCTGTAGATAGTGTGTATATCCATAATTGGCCAATCGAAATGAAAAATGAACATCCATACTTGCTTTCATGTAGCTAGTGTGTATGTGTATATTGATAGAGTTTCACTGTATATATCAACTGAGCACGACACACAGATCGACTTTGAAATAAGTATTCCTAGGCAAAGCAGCATTCTGAGTGAGTATCATGAATGCATTGCAGATAAGAGAGAGAGAGAGAGAGAGAGAGAGAGAGAGAGCGAAAGATTCTGAAAAAAGGTGGACATGTATTCAGCTTACACACAAGCTATTATGATGGTTGAATTTTTTCTGTATTTGAGTATTACGTGTGTTTTCGAGATTAGATTCTGGAAAGAGAATTAGCATCTTCTCTTTTGAACTGTTGACGAAAGACTGGAAGTACCCTGGAAGACATCAAATCGATTTTGTGCATTTCTAAAATCCAATTTGAACAAGTATCCATCAAATATTAATCGAGAAAAGAGAGGTTATGAGAGAGAGAGAAAGAGAGAGAGAGAAAGAGAGAGAGAGAATATTTTATCCAAAGTCTAACAAGTCTCCAGACTATTTTCCCAGGAAGCTATGATCGTGAACGTATCGATTGAAATTTGGTCGATTAGATGGTCTGTATTCTAATTTTGGTCAATATCTTGTATCTATCAAAGCTCTCAGGGAAATGCATTTCCGACAATAAATTCAATCGAGAATGTAGAATGAGAAGGAAAAGCTGGTAGTAATAGATGGAAAAATAGTCATGCAATAGTAGACAAGTTTTCTTGAATTTTGAAGCCAAAATTCGTTTTCCATATGCTAGACAAAGGCCAAATAGTCTACAGCTGAATCAAAAATTCGGGGAAATGTCTGTCTAGCTCAGAGAGAGTAAAGAGAAATAGTATCAGCAATACCAATCGCCTTGTATTTCTTTCTCTTTAATGGACCAGGATTGGCCTGAACACAGCTATGTCTTAATTATCGATCAAAGTGAAAAACTCTCAATGGAATATCCAATGTAAGAATGCTATTCTTCTCTTAGTGCAAAGCTGGCCCATAGATAGGGGAAATTGACTAACATTTGGCGTATCCAGACAGGTACTGATTCTAAATCTCATTAACCTCAGTCCAACAAGACTCGTAGACATTTCTAGAACTCCGTTGAATAGTGTTTGATTTGCTTTTCACGCTCATGAAAGGAATATCAAGAAAGTATACTGATCAAAAGAGGAAGAAAAGTTTTCAATATAAGCCAGTCTAACTAGATTCTCCCTGTCTATTGTCTTATTGTATGTGCCTGTTATTCTCTCAAATTACCTCTCTGGAATTGTCAAGAGAAAGAGAAAGGAAGAGAGAGATTTCGAATAATCAGGGAAGTAATTATCAATTGTCCTGCTTTCGGATAGCATCGACTTTTGCTCTCTCTCTCTCTCTCTCTCTCTCTCTCTCTCTCTCTCTTTCTCTCTCTCTCTCTGGGTTTGTGTTAATTTAAGAGGGAAAATCTTTCCCGAGAATACCTCTGAGAAGGATAAGCTCAACTGATGAGAATAGAACAATAGATGGGACAGAATTAACTTCCAAGAGTGTATATATGTGGTCATTCATGTTCAAACTCGAAGGTACTTGTACATGTTATGAGAGAATCTCGCCATCATTTCATCATTTCACGGCGATGAGATCAGCCTGGAATCGAATATTCTTGTCAAGATGCTTGAAAAGTTCTGCATTAGAGAAGAATTTGAAACTGAAATCAATTCAAGGATTGGAGGTGTTTTGCTGGCTATGAGATACATATATTCTTGCAATCTTCTGATCAGTGAACAAATTTCTCATCGATTTCGCTTCCTATTCAAGGAATCTTTCAAAATAAGAGAACTTTTCAAGTCACAAGTCATTCTTCCACGTCAAAGCTGATATGGATTGACTTTTTACAAGCAAGCTCCTAATCCAATCCAGTTGAAAAGTTTTCTCTGCCAACGGCTGATGAGCTTGATTAACAGCCTTGTTACTTTAACACCATTCTCACTGAACTTAGACACAAACAACTAGGAATACTTTCTTCACTATTCAGGCTCAATCAAGATGATTTTGAAGTGGAATACGGTGAGTGGATTAGTTTGTTAGCCTTCTGTTGGGCACATCTGATGAAAGAAGATCGAAAAGAAAGAACTCAGTATACTGAGTATAACAGTCAGGCTAGATGAATGTGTTGATAGAGAGTTTGTCAGAGAATCGAAGAAGGTCAGATTAATTCTTCACTCTATTCTCAACGCTTCAACATGGAAACGATTCAACATGAATCACAATACTATTCAGCAAATGACCTCTCCGTGGGTTGGAAAAAATCAGACCCTTATCCATCACCCGATGAGGGGCCACTTGAATTGGAAAAAATTCAAATGCTTATACAAAAGCGTTTTCTCTGGAAGAATAGGTATCTGAACTCTGTATTGGGAACAAAAAATCTGATACCTATCGCATTGAAGTGGATCGATGAGGAATTGATTGATTCTCTCTCTCTCTCTCTCTCTCTCTCTCTCTCTCTTTCTCTTTCTCATCCTCTCATGAGACATGATTCAATTTTGAGTATAATACGGATTGAGTGTACTTTATGGGAAAGTGAGGAGAAAAATGGGATCACTGATTGGATGTATTGGAGATGAGGTTGAGGCTCAAACAATCTTGACCATCCAATTTGCCTGGAGGTGGGAAAAAAGAGAATGATTCGATGCCTCTGATTGATAAAACTGGCCTCGAGGCGAGCCTATGAACAAAATTTGTGGGATCATCTCACTTTTCTCTCTTTTTTCCAAAAATAAGATCGAATTTTCTTTTAGATGTTTAACAATCTTGTAAACCTCTTTAGGATGCCCACAGGAAGTGTTGAACGATTTTGAGTGATAAGTTATTCAAGCATTGTAGATCTAATCGGAATTTGAATGAGATGTGATGATACCTTGAGACATATCAATCCGAACAGAATTGGCTTTTTGTGGTTGCTATAATTTAAAGATTGAACTCAAACTGTGTTCTCATATTTCATACAATTATGATGATAAAAAATACACAAGCGATGACAAAAAAACTTTCCGAGAATACACAGAACATTTAGTGGAATATATTCATCATGAAACATTCCCATAGACCTTCCAGCTGATTGATTTAAACATCCGATGTATTACACTCAAACATATACTGATAGCTTTGGACAATTTTATTCTCTCTCAACCATTAGTTGATAGGCTAGTTTTCTCGGTACAAATTCAACAATCTTGACTAGAAACGACAATGCTTTCCACCAATAAACTAACAGAATTGCATAGAAGGTTAAATAAGAATCTTATTAGCTGGTGTATTTACAGCCATCCAGTTTGTTGATCATATTCTGATGATGTTCTTCCATAAACACACGCACACTGCATACACACTGTGCAGACCATCATTATCCATGTACACATGTCTGTTCACCAATCATTTACTAAATTCTCTCGACCCATGGAAAGAGCAGAGTGAAGCTGTACTTTACCGTTACTATAGATGATGATGTTTGTTTGTTAGATGATGATTGAGTATGACTTTGAGCAAAAAGCCATGACAATCGAGACAAATATGTCTAGCATCTCTCCACTCGAGCTATCGATAATTCATCGTCAATAAACATGTTCGATTTTCACCAACTTCTCAACTAAGTGCAAGAATGTTCTGATCACCATGTTTGACACTGCAGTATTGAGACGGAAAAAAATGTATCTAACAAGCAAATCGTACATGTGCCCATAATCCTTGATCTTTTCTTCATCTAGAGGTGGCCATCAATCATGTGATCATTGCGAAAAACAAAACTTACAGAGAGAGAGAGAGAGGAGAGAGAGAGAGAGAGAGAGAGAGAGAGAGAGAGAGAGAGAGAGAGAGAGAGAGAATTGCTGAGCCAGAAAAGTAAATCACTCGTAAAGCTATTATGGGTTACCCTAAAATGCTCATTCATCACTTCCGGAAATGATATACACAAGCAGGAAGGCTTTTAAAAAAATATTGTTCATGCACAAGTGGATAGGGAATTGAATGGGATATTCTATCTTGATAGTGATAGGATTGATATTATTTTTCGAAGGTATGACAGAACTTGATGGAAATGAGTACAACATACTTCGTAAAAGTCTGCATGAGATAGAAATGGTTTTACAGGGGTTTCCTAAATGATTTGAATAATAGAAATAAGCATACCTGAAGAACTAAATTTTTACCAGGATTTCCACAATTCAGCTAGCACTGTGGCATTGGAATCAGATTCTTGATGAGCATCATTGATTGTATAGATAGGAATGAATTTCAACCATATCCTCATGTAATCGAAAAGTTTATCAAATAAGAAAGTACTTTCTCGCTCCAACAAATAGCACCTTTCAAACTGATAGTTTCCATGAACCCGAGAAACTCGTTTTCACTGATTGATTATTTAAAATTTGGTATATCTGAGTGAATTCACTTGAAATAGCTATAGGGAATAATTTGTCGAAATTTTTCTGTATGATCCTCCACTTGATTTGATTTTGGTTACCAATTTGAATTCTTGTTCACTTCCAAGCATTCTCTCTCTCTCTCTCTCTTTCCATTAGTCTTGGGACTCGTTACATCCACTCAAAAAGTAAACTGGTTAGTGAATGAATTTCAAATTGGATGACTTTTTTCCCAAGATATACTAGGGAAAAATAGAACCGAATATTTTCTCAACCAATTTTCAAAGAAGCTTGTAATCATTCAAATATGTATAGTTGCGGCTAAGCATAGCTCGGTGTGAGAAAGAAAAATATCGATCTGACAAGAAAGTCATGAATTTAGAATGATCATTATGTACCTTCAAAAATGCACTTATAAATCCCGTAAGGCAGTAAGCCTGATTACCCTACATATGTATCTATGAGTTGGAAAGAGAGAGAGAGAGAGAGAGAGAGAGAGAGGGGATTCAGTGTAATTTTTCTTTCTTCCGTAAATTACTTCACCTCATTGAGGTGAAAAATTTTTCTCTCTCCAAAAAGCTGATAGATTACTATATCTTTTTCCATCATGAATATATTTGTGTTGGATAAATTTAGTAAATTGCGAAAAATTTGGAAAGAACTCATCTAATCTTAGGTGTAGTCATTGTAATAATTTGAATACACAACTGCATATATGCTTGCTGTATATTCATACATTTAGTAATCATTCTTGAAGTCAACAAATGAAATACATTCATTTGAATCCTCCACTTCTCTGCCCATCGGACATCACTTTCACGAAATATTCAAACCATTATCAGCTTGATGAGCATCCTTGTCCATGACAAATGAGCTGGATATTTTTTTCCCTTTCCTCCATTCGAAGTGCCCCATGAAAGGAGGGAATAACTGTCAATCTTCTCTGTATCCAGAATGCTGGCTGCATAAGGGATCTGTGTGTTCATATACGTACACGGCTTGGGGTTGGGATTGGGTGGAGTGAATGTAGTACGCTGAATGTCATTCATTTTATTTCAACATTTTGGGTACCTTTTTTTCTCTCTCACTAATATTTCCTCTATTTTATCTCTTACTTTCGCTCTTCTCTTTCCCATTCATTGGATTTGCTTCCACTCAAATCAATTAGGTAAATTAATCACATCAAAGGCAGCGCAAGAGGGCATGAAATGGCACAATCAGTGGAACTGTCAAACATATATATACATACACACTAGACAATGACTGAACGATTGTGAAAATATATGCTGTGTATGTTCACTTGGGTATTTTGATCTCATCAAAAAATCTCAAATAGATTATTGTGAAAAGATGTAAGAGATTGTTATTGTTTCTATAGTGGAGCAAATTTTGAGCTTTGAATTAACAGAAAAGAGTAATGAAGAGAGAAAAAAGCTCTTATGGATTATTTTGTTCGATATTCTTTCAGAGAGAGAGAGAGAGAGAGAGTAAGTTTCCACGTGTCTTTAGTTTTAAATTGCTCTCAATATTGACAAGAAAGTTTTTCAGGCAAATAAGCTATTAAGAATACTGGTTATAAAAGCAAATGAGTAGCAATCAAGAGAATTTATCAAGGTGAAGTAATGTTTTTCCTGGAGAAAATAGACATTTCAATCCTCTATTGTGTATCAGTCAATTGATATAGGGGATGATTGTGAAATAGGTGAAATGAATTGATATGAAAGATAATAAAGGCGGGAGAAGAGAGGAAAAAAAGAGGGAAAAAACTCTCTTTAATCCAATAAAACAATAAAAAAGAAGAAAAATTGCTAGTCTATTGTAACTTTTGCGGTCGCAAACACACAAACGCATACAAGGCATGATGAACAAAAAAATCGCTATTTCATCATGTTTGATTACGATGAGGTAAGCAACATTTAGCCATGTGAGAATACAAGTTTGTCCAAAGAGTATGTTGTGGAAAGGAATTTTCTTTTAAATGGATGAAAGATGTTTGGTCAAAGAATACACATACAGTCCAAAATAACACACCACATAGGAATACACAATCGAAAACATTAATGTCTGTTAACACATATAAAATTGGCCTAAAATAGCGGAACTAACTTCGCACGCTAAGCATCCATCTTTTATCAATCCAGTTCGAAGAGGAAAGTATTGTTTTATTATTTTACAATTATACATTATAGGTATTCTTTTTTATCTCTATTTTATTCGCTTTTTAAACATATGAATCAGCGTTTCTATCCAAATATTGAGTAGAAAATATCGAGTGATTTTTTTACTGCACTTTTCGGGCAGAGAGAAATATCAAAAAAATCATGGAAAGATTGTGATAGAGATGAAATTTTATGAATAAAAAGAAGAATAAGAATAAAAAGAAAAGATGAAGATCTTTCTATTTTTTTATTTTCAATGGGCATTCTCACTTCTCTTCTTCCTTCATTTCCACAATTCAATAGGAACCCATTTTCATGTACCTCCTGAGCTTTCCATATATATATATACATAATGCACCCACTTTCATTTCTAATTTCAATTTATTTTCTTTATTCCTTCTTTTGTATTATTCCACAATGAGTAATAAGACAGCCTAACAATGAGAAACCAGGTAGGCAGTTATGCACAAAGCTTAAATCCGGTGAGTATGTCATCATCTTTTTCGTTTTCTGGAGAAAAATGTTCTTCTCAGAGTGAAAACATATTTTAGAATACTCGTAAAAAAACAAAAGATTTTGCAAAATGAATTCATGATGATGTTCTTATTCTACTAAACGCTCCCAAAATATGAGCAGATAGAGAGTATGTAGAGAGGATGAAAGTTTTATCATCGAAAAAGGTGGGAACCTTATGAGGATAGTGGAAGTAAATAGTAAAGTTCTCATGAGTATATGGAAACTTTTCTGTTGTTGAGTTTACTCTCCTCTCTGCACAATAAAATCATTACATAGCCTCTATTCTTTTTGTTAGCTCTAATGATGAGAAGGGAATCCAAATCACAGAATAAAGCAAACACCAAAGTGATCGGGAATCCCAGTCAATATGGAAGGTTATGCCTATCGTAAAATATTGTGTTGATATTGGTGGACAAATTTTTTTCCAAAGTATTCAACTGTTAAGCAAAATTGAGCAGATATATTTCCCAGTGGTGGTGCACAGGATATAAGAGAACTGATCCATATCTTCAATCTAGAGAACACTCCTTTCCCATCAAATAATCTCTCGATTTTCGGTGAACTTTTGGAAGGATGCTCATCATTACCCTGGAACCGAAGGTTACATCTCATATATTTTCCCATCACAGATTACGTGTTTACTTCTTTATTCCTGAATATTTCATGCAAACTCTCTATTCTAACACACATACATACACACACATACGCTCTATACAGTCAGTGTTTTCCATCGACAGAATCTGAATGATGCCCTGGTGTAGAGCCTGGCCAAAAAGGTGGAGAATCGTCTCAGGAAATCCAGAGCTACTGAAGAAAGAGTGGTGGTAAGATCAGCAAGAATCAGGAGAGGATAAGGAACATGATCGAATTGAAGATCATGGCAAAAGCTAAGATTCCCTCGATGATGAAAGCAATGTCTGGATCCTTCTCTTCCGAAAGAAAGTATATACTGATGGAGAATAAAGGATTTGGATGAGAGAAGAGGAGAAAGGGGAACGATAACAGTTTATTCCATCTATCTTCAGCATTGAACTGTGAACCCCGAAGAGTATCCACATTGGATTTTCGACCGTCAGGAATACTCTGTATTCGCAACACGTATTCATTGTTTGTGGATACCATCGTATTCATCGATTATTGAAGAATATGATCTTTCTTTGCACACACACATATATACTCACACAATGGTCATGATACTTCCAATTTGAGTTCCCACATTTCTGAGTAGCAAAAATAGTATTCTCTCTCGATCACCAATCTACCCAATAATCACAGTCAGCAATCAATGAACTCTGGTAAGAGTAAATTATTATACCTGTGATCATGAGTGAGTACCTTCGTTTTACCTCAAATATTCATTTGATGCATGCTATATATAAACAAAGACTTACTACCTGCCCTATTGATATCTACTATACACTATACCTTGAACATTTTCCATTCTATGCACAAGAAATATATCTAATCAGATATTGTGCTCAATTATTCGTATATGTGCCCTGAACATGTATGCAAATATTGAACTTAATTCAAATTATCTTGAAAGACATTCTTGGGGAGAATCTTTGAAAATTGCATACCAAAGAGAAGCTTTGAGTCAATCTTGATTAGATTAGATCCAATAAAAAGTGTTGAATAAATATTAAGAAAATAGCCATCCACCTTCTACTATAGCATGAACATGTCCCATTGAGTATAAAGTTTATTACAATTATCTTGAATCTTTTCTCATAAGAGATAAAAATTGTATGATAAAATAAAATAATATATTCTTTACCTTTTGAATGATTATCCTCACTTTCTCTCTCACATCCGGTGAGATGTGGCCATTATTATCGTTCCATTTCATGGCTGCATCATCTTTACCATTATGATTCCAGCTCATTGATCGATGCTTCGCATCAAGTGATAAAGTTTCGTGTCTTTGGTAATGATGATCATTGCCAACCGGATAAATGGTAGACGATTGGTGATGCTTCACCTGACTATATTCATTAATATGATCACTGTTACTCCCACCGATGACATTAGCTGTGGAAATAAGCAAACGAAAATGGAAATCATGTCAATGAGAATAAAAGTATATTTCAACATGCATTTCCACTGGCATCATTTCAATCAGAGACCAAGTGAAGAGGAGCAAGAAGAAATACCAAGAGAAAAGGTTTGGAATGGAGTGAGAGAGAGAGAGAAACAATTTGCAGAGCCATTTTATATGCATGAATTCATATTCTAGCTCCAGTATAAAATTCAAAATCTTTTTCGCGTGTTTCTGCTAAAGCTCTGTTATGATTCAAGTTGTTGATTTTGTGCTCTTACTAGAAGATAAAAATTTGCATTCTATTGAAAAAATTTTTATGCAATCTAATGAGAGGAAAGACAATAATCACAACAATGTTATTAAGTAAACAAAAATGATCCTCTAGTTAGAAAATTTTTTTCATAGAAGAAGAGAGAAATAAGCTCCTCATTATAAGCAACCGGAAGTTGCGTTCATTTTCCATCCCATGGAGAATTCTGTAAAGCGATCCTTCCAAAGAGAAAGAAAGAAAGAAAGAAAGAAAGAAAGAAAGAAAGAGAGAGAGAGAGAGAGAG
>QZCP01000200.1:45620-93553 GCA_003956705.1 Brevipalpus yothersi | reverse complement strand
CTCTCTCTCTCTCTCTCAGTCACTTAACATACATACATACGTATATGTGATTCCAGGAATGACCAACATTTTTGGTAGTGTTAACGTACATTTGGCCACAAATCATCGGACACAATAACAGGCCACAAACTCAATTATGATTTATTCTTCTTATTCTCGCTTTCGCTCTGTCTCTCTCTCTCTCTCCGTCTAAATCATATGCACACATACACGTACTTATCATCATTAATATTTTACTTTTTAGCAATCTTTCGAAACACAGTTCATTCAGAAAAAATTAATATAAAATATCTGTATGTATTTTGTTCACTTTTCATTCACCAAATTCAAGTAATTCACTTCGAAAGCAAAACCTACGCTCTCTCTCTCTCTCTTTCCAAATTCCAAATGATTCATTCACCCAATATCATTAAGAATGAATGTTTCATACGGAAAATGATGATGCATCCTGTAAGCATACCATTACACACACCGGACATTAAAGATCCGTTTGGTGCCCGAATTAAATGATTTATTTAGGTCTAACAAGTCAAATTTTCTGTAAGAAGACGAGGAAAAAAACAAGAATTTGAACACATTTTTTGTATAATATATATATTTTGCCTCTAAATCCCACTTATATACATCTGTACATGTACATGGTATGATCACCTAAACAGTCAAATGAATATACAAGATTAATTGATCAACCAGACTGATCCAGTTGATTGGGAACGTAGTGGAGCTAATGGGAAGGTTAAGACTTAGGGAAAACGAAAAATTTTTCCACCAGAATAGGCAATCTGTGTGAGTGTGAATTCAAGTTGAAATTCATGTTAACCGGTAACGGAAAAAGAGATCTCATACTCACAAGAGCTTTTTTTCCTCCTCATCTTCATCTTTATCTTCCTCTCGTAAGGCATGTTCCGATGCCCAGGTGAATGAGGAGAAGGGATGTTGAAGGGAAAAATTTAGCATCTTCTTCTTCTTCTTCTTCTTCTTCTTCTAACAGCATCATTGCTCACATCATATATGGACGATGATTTAAGTTGATAGCTAGTTTGTTGATGGCTTAAATTTGGCTACCTCTATTGCCACTGCTAACTGCTACTTGTATGAATGCATCAAGATTTTTTGGCAAGATTATAACCACACATACACACACACACTCTTCTATCTACATACTTTTCCTAATCACTTCTCTCTCTCTCTCTCTCTCTCTTTCAGGAGCGTAACGTTATTCAAATTGAATCAAGTTTAATTTGAATCAAGAATCTGTCTCTTTTCATCTTCCCCATCATTTATCATCTATCATTTTATCAAATACATGTTCACAATTCTGAAGATCAAAGGTGAATAAGGATGAGGTCTGTCTATGTGTTGGTGAGAGAAGAGAAGCGAAAAAAAAATTCATTCCAACAAGCCATGAACAAACTGATTTACATGTAACAAGGTTCATCACTTATTCACCATCTTCTCTTCTCTCTTAAATATTCCGTATTTTTGGCACTTCAACATCGGCTTATCATGCCCACTTTAAGCTTCTGCATTTTGGAAGAGGCAAAAAATTATCTGAGCTCAGGAGGACACGGCTGTGAACATCACAATCGGAAATGGCCCAAAAGTGATTGAATACAGAATACAGTAAAGAGAGAGAGAGAGAATCGAACTTTTTGATATCAAAAGAAATCGGAAGAAGAGAAAGAGAGAGAGAATAATGATAATGATAATAATAATAGTAATGATGAAGGAGGAAGAAGAAGAAGATGGTGATCGAAAAGGGAGGCAAAAAAAGAGGTAAAATAGATCGTTTAATTGAATCGATTCACTTCATTGATCCAATGTGAGAGGATGATGTGTGAAAAAAAGGCCACTTTTATTCGATCATCAATGGCAAAGTGTATATATCCAACTGTGTGTTATGTATTATTGAATCATTTTGTCGATGAAACTTATTTCAAAATAGAATATATAATCGACATACACTTGGAGATACATACAATTTGATAATAAATTTGCATGAAAAGTTCCATCTATTTAGGAATTCAGAGAATAATGGATACAATTGAGTGTGTGTCGATATGTGTGAATGATAAATTATTCAATCATTGATCATCAGCTGAGATGGAAATTTTTCTTCTTCTTCTTCTTCTTTTCGGAAACTTCGATTATCATCATGCTGGTCATCATATCACCAGTGAATCAAGTAGCTGATGATTTGAATCGTGAAGCTTCTGAAAATATTTTCACCAGATAAACGGTTAACCGTACCGATAAATGTGACCCCCTCCAGATTCCAATCGGCTTGGAACTTTCGCCGATATTAGATAATAGCATTTAAATCGGTTATCATTATTATATTCTAAGTTTTGAGATGCCGACAAGGTAGAGTGAGCTTGTAAAGTTAGTTCATCGTTCTAAGGTGGAACATTTTTCAATATATATGATAAAGTGTGATATAATCACACGAAGTGGTGATGAAACTATTTGGCTTGATTGTTAATGAAATCAAGATTAAGTAGCGTAATTGTATTAGTGATGAAAAGAAAAAAAGAAGAAAAAGAAGTGAAGAGATGATGAAGAAGAAAAAATGAACGCAATGAGAAGATTGAAAAAGAAGTGAATTCAAGGTGATCAATCGACAACATTCCATAAGTTCATCGAAATTGATTTCAATCAAAGATCATCCTGAATGGGTATCTCTTATTCGGGAATGAACTTTCATGCGAACTTTTCCTAACAGCTCTCTTTCGTCAGAAGAAGAACATCATTTTCATTCTAATTCTTTTTTTTCATGATACTCTTTGATTGATTTATCACTGATACATTTAGCAGATGGATCAAGAATTCAATGTCAACCTGCTTGTACTGTGTACATGGAGGTATGAAAAATTCTTGATTGGATGAACATCAGATAGAGACAGAAGAGAGAGAGAGAGAGAGAGAGAGAGAGAGAGAGAGAGAGAGAGAGAGAGAGAGAGAGGAAGAAAAATATCGAAAACTTGCATGATGATGGAAGAGGAATTCAAGTTCCGGAATAGTTACATTGGAAAGTGAAATACAGTTGCTAGATGAGATGATGAAATGATAAAGAAAAACGAAAAGCAAGATGAAAAGAGTAAGAGAGATACAAAATTAATGAAGTGGCAAATAGTATTATAACCACTGATATATTGTGAAATAAATGAATATTGAATTGGGAGAGAATATATGATGAAAACTTCCTTCTTTTTTTCTCATCCGTGGAGCAAATAATTTATCGATATGAAAATAAATTGGCCAAAATTTTCACAGCTTTTCAAGTGAAGCAGCTACAAAATATCGATTCAATTTCTCATTTGAATCATCATCATTTCATTTTGATTGATTCTGATCATCATGATAGAAGGAGAGCTCATACTGGCAATCCATTCTACTGAATTCCTGTATTTAAGTTTGTTTTTTTCTCGCTCTTACTTCTCTTCCCTACTCTCTTCACTTCACTTCAATTCCTCTTCATCTTCATCATCTTCTTTTTCACTTTTTTTCATCATCTCTCTCTCTCTCTCTCTTTCCACAGTCGAAAGTGTTCAGACATCACTTCAATCACTCTCCGATCGCTGTGACTGCCTATCACTCCAGCAAAAGAAAAAGATTTACAGAGCTTCATCATTTATAAATATATTGATATTTATCAATATTTCAATTATTTGGTAAGCCGTTTTACTTGGATCGGTGAAGATTTATCAGCTTTCTCCAGCTTCCTACTGAGAGAGAGAGAGAGAGAGAGAGAGAGAGAGAGAGAGAGAGAGAGAGAGTCTTACTCTTTTCAGCTCTTCCAATTCCTTTCTTCAATTTTTTTCTCTTCTTTATTTCATCATCATTCTATTCATCCCTTATCCGTGTTGCCTCATCCGATTCTGAATCCGTTAAGATGAGCTCGCAGTGTATTCGCATTGATAGAGTAACTTTTTGCTTACCTGAACTTGTTCCAACATTTCAACACACACACACACAAATACAGCATACAATCTGAAAAAAAGATAAAAGAATATTCAAAAATAAGATGGAGAGGAAAGAAGAGAATTTCGGTAGAAGAAGTTGGTGATTATCTTTTCCTCTTTCGGAAAGTATCCATCGAATTGGAAAAGAAGAAAAAGTTTCAAAATGGATGAAGTGTGAGGATCGAGAGTGAATTGATACAATAATGGCAGCTTTAACATTATTCTGGTGTACAATAATTAATTGATATACATGTATTTTAATCAATATGAATTATAGCAAATAGATTATACTCACAGTCTTTTTAATACTTTCTGTTCTCTTCTTCTCTTCTTCTCCTCTTCTCTCTCTTATTTTTCTTCACGCATTCTTGGTCATATTCATGCATTTTAAACGATATATTCTTCAAATTTTCATCTTGATGATTTATGTGTGCTTATCTTGTCTACCCAGTTTTTATCATCTATCATTTGCCAGGTAGAGCAAAATTCGTTCATCAGGTCTATTCTGGATGAGGTTTCAAAAGTTCAGTGATGAGAGAGACACACAAGGAAGTGAGAAACATATATCTATCTTCAATCTTATCTTTTTTCATCTTTTTTTCTCTCTCTCTTCACCCTGAAATAAATAAGAGAAAGAGGGAGAGAGAGAAGCTCAAGTGATGAGCATTCACAGAAGCATCCACACAAGAATAATTGAGCATGAATGAGTTGAAAATTTGACGATCAAAAAATAGGAAGAATACAGAAAGTCATCCCAGTCAAAATGCTTTCAAGCTTAACAATTGTACTTTTCTCTCTCTCTCTCTCTCTCTCTCTCTTCTCTCCTCTTCCTTCTCCTTGATTTTTCTAGTCAAACTTTTCTCTTTCCAGTGAGATGAATAACGGAAAGAAGAGAGAAAGATCCCAAGGAAAATGAGTCTGTAATTCATCCGTCTATACGATAATTTGACTTTTTTCGACCAATTTTCAATTCTCAATATGCCTCAATGAGTATGACAAAAGTTTCTCACCCCAAAATTTATACCTTAGCAAAAGTATGTGTCTATTTTCTTCCTCTCTCTCTCCCTCCTCCAATCTCCATCTTCTTCCTCCTCTTCCTCCTTGTATCATCACTCAAGCTCCACTGATCCCTTCAAAGGAGAAGAGAAAGAGAGACCATCTATCCAATCATTTCGCCACCCATTGAGCTTTAAGGTCCACCATATGTGCAATGTTAACTTGGTTCGTTCTCTCTCCATTTTACCGTTATTCATTACAACCTTGATATTGAGCTCATTTTTCTTTCTCTCTCTCTTTCTTTCATTGTGTCACCCCCTCAGGCCTTACTTCCTATACAAGGCGAACGAACTTATGAATGGCCATTCAAGAGAAATGTTGTTGACGTTAATCTTTGACTTCTTGATTGACTTTTCTTAACTCACTTGTCAATGGTTAGGCTAGAACATACATGTACATTCACTTAACTTACTTACTCATTCTTTTTATGTGGTAGTACAAGTAGTAGTCTGGATAATTTTATTATCGCTTCAAGCTTCACAAGATATAAATGCTCAATGATTTTCACCAGCAACTACCACAACTACACTAACTATACTACTACTATCACACTATCTCATTATTACAGTTATTATTGACTTTTTGGAATCAAATAATTCGAAACTAAACGGTATCATTTAGTGACCACAATGGTTCTGGTCAACAGTATCTGCTACCGGATGTATCTCTCTCTCGCTCTTGACTGGGTCATATAAAAATTATATAATAATTGTAGGTGTATATATCGGTAAATTGGATATCAAATGAAATGAGGAGAAGAGGTGTATGAATGGAAAAATTTTTCAACACCAAACATCGTGTTTACTCAAGAATGTCATGTTGAAATGAGATAGAATTTGAAATAATAAAGATTATAGAGAAAGTAACGACAAATTCAAGGGACAAGATATACACTGAAAAGAAAGAGAAAAAAACGAAACTAAGAAAGAGAAATGAAACGAAAATTATTATCTCTATTCGTTCATGCTTTTGTTTGATTTCGTAATGAATAATTTTCTTCATAACTTCTTTATCTTTCAGTCTCTCTCTCTCTCTATTTTATCTTGATAAAAATTATTATTATCTTTCACATTCTTTCATTTATCTTACATTCTTTGTATCAAAAGTGAAATACTCATCTATTGTATCTGTATTATACAATGTTCACACACTGATTTATGTGCGTATGGCTTGAAATTATTTATCGCTTTCTATCTGTCTCATGGAATGAAAAAATTTTTCTGACTAATGATAAAAAAAGAGACATTCACTTTGGACAGTCAAAAAGAAAGAAAAAAAGAGAGAGAGAGAAGTGAAATTTTCGAATCGAAAATAGAAATAAGTATATTTTATATATATTTCATCAATCAATTTTTTTCTTCCTCTCAAATCTAGCCGAATTTCCGGTGATCTTGTTGTCAAACTTCAAACCGTCCTAAATTTGATGTAATTTCATCAAATCACACCAAATCAAACACCAAGCGAATAGACCAGTTTACTTTGGCCATCAGCCATTGTTAAGATTTTTAGAAAGTCGCTTTCAATTGTGCGTATACATGTATATGTGTGTTGTGTGCGGCTAGAAAGATGAATGAAGTGGTGATGATGTCGATAAATGATTGACACATCATACTTTCTCTCTCTCTTTCATCTTCATCATTCAGAATCATCTTCACTTCATCTCTCTTTCCTCCTCCTCCTGTAACCTTGCATCCTCCTCTTGGGCCATTCTTTGAATGATCCAAAAAGATCTGTCACATTCACTTTTGCCCATTCAATTGATCATAATTCAATTTTTAAACACACATACACACACATCAGCTCAGTACTTAAATGCATACACACACATGTTTAAATGTTAAGAATGTCCGCTACATGCCATCCCATTGACCCACCTTTACCATTCACTGGACCACTTGGTCACATTCCGATGTATATGCCCCAACTATTTAGCTAAATATATATTCGCTCTCTCCGAAAACACAAATAAATATACATGTAAATGTACCGTTAGTTGAAGGGGCTGTATCACATACATTTACATGTATATATACTGTATAGTTGTTCATGTACGTGTGTATGTATGTTTTAGACAATTTATGTCCATCATCGTAACGGTTAGGGTTTGCTGGAATAGTAAAGAGAAAGAGAAAAAGAAGGAGAGAGAGAGAAAGAGAGAGAGCTAGATTGCAAGAGAAGGAATAAGAAAAATACACACATACTCATTTTGTATGTGTGTTTGTGTGTATTCTGGATAAAATTAATGTTCTGGGAGGTCCATTTGTTTTATCATTTAGGCATCATTACAGCACAAGTAACACAGCATTCAATGTTCAACACCAAAATACACTTGATGATGATGAAATGGACCTCCTAAGCCTTTCTATTAACCTTTCTCTCTCTCTCTCTCTCTCTCTCTCTCTCTCTCTCTCTCTCTCTCTCTCTCTCTCTCTCTCATTTGGATCATGTTCTAGTTCTAGTTTGGATGCTGATGTTTCTACTGATGATGAGATGGGATCTGATCTCGATGGTGGTTAAATAATTTTTCAAAAACATTATCAACTTTTCCTCTACTTGTGAAAGCTGGTACATTCACACACACACACACACGCGTTGAGGATGCTGGCTGAGAGATGCTGAATAGATGATAAGAAAAATGTTGATACTCAATCTCACCAAATTTTTCTCCATCTAATGTAACATCTCATCAGCAATTCATTTTCAAAATCATTAGCATTATCTTCATCATCATCTAGTTCCTGATCTGATTATATTTAAGAAAAATTTTGCATACATGATGATGCATCCATATCTGATCAATTTATCTGATTAACATATCGATTACACTATGATATCAAAAGTTATATTGCATGATCTTCATCATCTTACCTTTATACCTGAATATCATGATCAAAAAGAAAATTAAAAGAAGAACATCTTCATTTATGGTAATATAAGCATATCAACCAATCATTTGTCTAAATCTTCATCAATACAATCAGATTAATATGCATACAAACACAAACATTCAAAAAATTCATGATACAGAATGCTAAAAATGTTCATCATCAAATCGAAATCTTGATTGGTGAACAGAATAAAAAATGAATTGATACCAAAAACCTCACCTACTTCATTGAATTGAAGAGCTTTCCTTATATTGGAAGAAAAGTTTTTACTTTTTACTCATTGCTATATTAAAACATTTCACAAATGATCAAATCAAACAATATGAGATATAGTCATGAATTCATCGTTTAATTGCTCTTTTTAGATACTCTCATGCTATCAGTTGATGTATTCTTTTTCTGTAGTAAAGGAAAACAAATAAAATTTGTGATCAAAATAAGATCATCAAATGGTCACTTGTATACCTATTTTTTGATCCAATTTTTATTTCTCATTCTTTTCATCTTTATGGACCACAATGAAATTTTCTATCTATCTCACAATTCTCATCAGCTGAACACTTATCATCATCAGCATCCTTTAATGGAATCATCAACATTATCATCATGACGTTGTGTGATGAGCATTTTCCTCATCCATCTGCTTTTCTTTTCTTTTTCGTCTTCAATCTCGTTCTGATGATTGATTCTCAAAGTGGATTATGATGAGAGCTGGATTGGACTCATTTCATGATCACTTTCATCATTATTTTTGACTTTAAAATGGAAGAAGATCAAAGTAAAAACATAAAACTCAGAAGTGACACTCGAATAAGACTCGTAACTTTCTTCTTCTTCTTCAACTCTTTTCCATTCGATCATCTATAACGGTACTTTTTATCATCTATCTATAAGTCTCGAAGCATCATCGTGAAGTTCAGATTGACAAATTTTCTCTCTCTCTCTCCCCTGAAAAGTGGGGATATTCTTAGGAATCTTTTATTGGAATTGAATAAAAATGTCATTTCAATTGATTGACTGATTGGTTGAACTTTTCGATCACCATAAGATTGGAATATCTTTTTTTCGCACTGAACTTTGCCTTGAAAATATCAGACACTTCCCGAAGACTTGGCTGAAAGTGTTTCACCTCGATTCTAGAACTATCACCATGAATTCTCTAGAATCAAATTCAAATTTTTATCCTCTATCTTCCGGAAGAACTATCCACTTTTGCCCTCTCACTATTTCACTTCAACTGATAAACCCTTTTTATCAGTCGCCAAAAGCAACTCTTACGCCAATAAATACTGTTGAAAGCCAATTGAATCACCAATTTAAGCAGTCTGTTGGATTCCAATCGAAAGAAGAAGAAAAAAGAAAGTCCCTATTAACAGTCAAACGCCCAAAGGCCAAAGATCAAGAAGATCAGATCACTTGCATGGTATATCATTGGAAGAGGAGTAATTTATTTTATGGGTTACCCATAAATGATCAGTGAATATGATCATTTCACCCATCTTCATCTATATTTTAAACTTTTTCCGACAAAATTCTATTCGAGTCATGTAATCTTGTTTCCTGTTTCCTGTTTTATCATCATTTTTTTATCTTTCAAAAATATAACTTTTTCTTTCTTTTTCACATTTTAACCTCTATTCACCTCTGTTTTGTCGAGTGGGTATTTGATTAAGTTACATTAAGTTGTACTTCCAAAGTGCTAAACGATTGATGGGATCAAGTTGAATTGATAATAATCAGATAAATGATGATCAAATGCTGTTACGACAAAAAAAAGCGATCTGATATGTTTCACAAGTGATGCTGTACTGTAAACGGAAGTCACTTCGTTTATTCTTGCATTTAGTTTTGATAGACAATTTATCCTCTTTGTTAATCATAAACCAGTATGTTAAACCAATTATTATTGTCATCACTTGTTGATCTATGTTTTTTTCACTGTCTCTTGACTGATTCAATCTGCTACATACTTATTCTTCATCTACGGTAGTTTCACACTCAATACATACACATGATGAGAAGCCACACTTTTTTCTCTTATTCATTTCCAGAAAATTTTCTTCAAACAATTAAGATAAATCTTGAAGATTGAAAGATCGTATCGGTAATGGTCATCAATTAGAGAAGAGAGAGAGAGAGAGAGAGAGAGAGAGAGAGAGAGAGAGAGACATTCCAATTAATTTTGATTCCATTCATTTGGATGAAATGTTTGGGTGGAGAAAGGCGCTTGAAGGTGATCATTGAGGACATGATAAAGAAAGAGATAGAGAGAAAGAGAAACAGTGAATATGATTAGTGACATTATATCTTTCTCTCTTTTCAATGGTCATCTCATTTCTCAAGTGTTGGACATGCAAACGAATGGACAAACAAACAAGAAAATAGATAAACAATAGGTGAAAGTTATCTGATGAATAGAGAGAGAGAGAGAGAGAGAGAGAGAGAAGAAATAATTATCTTCCTCTTGGTGAAGAAGATAGTTCTAATTTCAATGAGCACATCAGCACATCAGAACACACATACACACATTCATACACTTTCTCTTTCACACTGTTATATATACATGCTTATTATGCTTGTTTCATTTTGAAGAACCAAATTAGTTGAATTTTTTCATTCACACTGAATTAATCGAAAATGAATGGCGGGAAAAACGCAATCGTTTGCCTGATACGTAGGTACATGTATGTATGTGTGGATGCGTGTAGGCAGATATATATATATTCGTAAGTGAGTATATAAAATTCAAAGTATACCATGAATCTTTATCCTTCACTTTGTCAACAACAGAATAAGAAGGAGAGAAGAATAAGAATAAGAAATAAAAAGCAGTCCATCCTCACATACTAAGGTCACATAACGGCTCAAAATCAACATCATGTAGTAGTAGTGGTAGTAGTAGTCGTCACTTGATTATATAGTTAATATCACCAACATTACTTCCACAGTTACACCCCCAACATTATCAAGGCCTGTCAGTCTGATGGTGAAGAAGAAGAAGAAGAGGCTGTTGTTATCATGTGTTAAGCTGAAAAATGAGAGTTAGAATTGTGATTACATTTCAATGATTTCAAGAGTTGTTGTTGTTGGTGGTGATGAGGAACATTCCTCAACAGAATAGAGAAAGAAAGCAACAATCAGAAGAAGATGATTTGAATAAGAGCCTCCAATGAATCAGATATCAGAATACAGTCCATGATTATGATTAATCTAGATACTTTGTGGACAGAACAATTTTCGCCCTTCTTAACGATAATCTCGTGCGCGTGCTGAAAATACGTTTCTTACATGTTATTCGAAAGAATACTTGTTGGCTCATCGGCATTCCTTAAAGTAACAAGGTCTATGATGATAATGATGATGAGAATATCCAGACATGGAATACACTATTGTTTCCACTCAATGAATGTCAACAAGCTTACCCAACCTTACTGATGATGATCAATGAACAATGAATTAAGGTAGTGTGTGGATTAAGGTGATCTTGGATGTATCATGGATAAGATGGATGAGCTGTCTGAGTATGGAATTATCATTATTTTTCTCTCCTTCATCCACTAGACAATTCAAATGAGGCTCACAGCTCATTTGAATTCTTGATTACTTGAATGTAGAATATTGTGGAACGATATGAGGCTCCTTGTTTCGAAATTGTTTCAATCAAAAATTATTCGCATAAACTTGTATCCATGATATGAAGTTTGGAACTTTTCTTTTCGATTCTTCATATTGATGTAGAAGAGTTTTATAATTCAAAAAGTTCTGCCATGTAAAGTGAGCAGGATGATTTTTTTCAAGATCAATTAAAAATATCCAATCTTAATTACTTTATAAGTGAGGTCATTTTTTCTCATGAGTTAACTGAAGCTTCTTCTTCTCCTGAAATATTTTCGTCGATGATATTCGGTGGAAAGAAGGTTTCAACATTCGTGAAGAATTCATACAAGATCATGAATCTGTTGAGTATATTTACATGTATATCTTTCTATTTTCATCGAAAGTCATCAAGGTAATCCAGTTTCGTTATCATTAAATTTTTTCAAAACAGTAGATGAGATGTTCAACACTCGAGGCCTCTTTCTTCTATCCTCACATGAATATGATCCATGATAAAAAAATGATGATAAAGTCCATTTTTAGGCAGGGACATGCACATGATGATCTGTATTCATGATCCTCATACACCTCGAAATAGAGACAATCAAAATTCAGATTGATATCATGAGCAGATGAATTCTCCTCTCCTTATTTCATTGTTAAAATATCAGACAAGATTCGGTTCAGTCAACCTGGTGTATTACCTCATCTCCAATGCATAATAATAGTTGTTTCGAACCAGATCCTGAAACGACAAGGTTTAAAATGAGAAAAATATGAGGAGCTCGAAGCTCAAAGCCTATCAGATGCTCCTCGGATGATCACAAGAAATTACCAAGAAATTACTGAACACTTGATGAAGCAGTGTAGAGAGTGAGGTAAATTGTACCATCTCCATTCCTTTACAGAGTGTAGCTATTTCCACTTCCATATCTAAGCACTCATAGGCTTCTAGATCATCTAGGAACTTATATCTCTCCAAGTCACCAACTCTTCATGAGAGAGAGAGAGAGAGAGAGAGAGAGAGAGAGAGAGAGAGAGAGGTAAAGGAATACTTATTTTCATGGCTAAATGGACCGACTAGTGAGTGAAGGGGCTGACCATATAGCCTGAAGCTAGAATGGGTTATTCTCTCTAACCTCTTCTTTTTCCCAGCTGAGTTGCTCTTGGTCAGTGGGAGAGGAGGAGGAGGAGGAGGAAGAAAAGGTGGACCACTGACCATCGTCACCAGGTAACTATCATTCTGTCTGAAACGTTTAAGGTACATGAAAGAGAGAAAGGCACGAAGAGAGAGAGAGAGACGCTGAGAAAAGCAATCCCACATTCAGACCTCATGTAAAGTAAGGTAATTTGATTATCTGACTTGGCGAGAGGCGAAGAACAAAAGCTTTTATTTCACTCAACTATCTGATCTACTCCATTCATGGAAATTTCCACACCATCGAATCAAATTCTGGTCATCAATTTATATGCTGCATTGATATGGTGACCAGTATACGTGTGCACGTATGATAGCTTCGGAACCTTTCAAGAGCCATGATTCCAGGGAGATAGATTGCAATTGGAAACTTTTCTTTTTCTATGCGAATTTTTATCCATCCATTCAGGCCTCTTCAATTGATTCCATCCATCCATGTTCCAGTCTATCCAGAAACTTTTGTACTTCCAACTTTTCTGGGCGTGTGAAATTTTCTCCACCATCAAGTGAAGCTTTGGGAAAATATCTATTCCAGATCACTAGCTGACTACCCTGAACTTTTCCTCAGGAAAAAAGGGTTCAATTCTTTGTTTCTTCCTTTCATTCTCCTCTCTCTCTCTCCATGCTGGACCTCCTCCTGGTGCCAAGAGATGAGCCATTGAGTAGATGCTTTCTTACCCTTGGGCTCTAATCTGCCTTGATGATGGTGATTTGCATAAAGATTTGACCTGCACTTTGGCTACTCTCTCTCTCTCTCTCTCTCTCTCTCTCTCTCTCTCTCTCTCTCTCTCTCTCTCTCTCTTACAGACTGGTAATTTCATTACCACTTACTGTCTATCATTTATTTTTTCTTCTTCTTTCTCCCGCTTAAATTTCTTTTAAATACACTGCCCATAAGTGTAAAAGTAATGACCACTTCCAAAATGTAAAGTGACCACTTTGTATTCACCTCTGATAATCTGTATTCAGGTATATCTCTTTCTCTCTTTTTCGGACATACTGCTTGATCACAAAGTGTATGTGTGTATAAGTTGACCATGAATTTGAACCCTTGTGATTGGCAAGTACAGATTAAAAACATGGTTTCAACATCAGTTTTTCCATCATCATCATCCGAATATCTCCCTCTTCTCTTCACTCAGCATCCACACACTTCAATCTCATATATACTTTTCTCCATCTTTTTCATTATCTTCCATCTCAATTTACCTTTGAATCCCTCTTCTCCCTCTCTATGTTTTTCTCACTAATCTAATTTCATCTACTTGTTTTTTCATCTTTTTCCATTTCGTGGAGAAAATTTTAATGGAATTAGAAGAAGAAGAAGAAGCAAAAAACAATTTGAACATGAACCAATATCTTCTCTTCACCTCTTTTGGCCAATCTCAGTGGACCCTGATAAGATGATCAAAACTTTGATAGGTATAGCTCACAATATTGAGTGGTATATGAGTGTATATGAGTGACCCAAATAATTTTCACTGGCTTGCATCCTTTTTCGTTCGCTCTCATGACTTTCCATCTTTTCCATTCTATTCGCTCTCAGCATGAATGGATATCGAATTTATACAGTGAGAAAGATTATCAAGATATGCTACCTCAATGGTGGTTATGGTGGTGGAAGACTTGCGAATTGATGAAGAGAGAGAATAACTCGAAAGTGTATCATCATCAGCATCTTTCATGGTGAAACTATTTTTTGCACTTGTTGGCTGGAAAATTTGAAAAATCTAATTAAGCATCTCTCCCTTTATTTGGTCCATCTTTACAGTTCAATTTGAATCATGCGGAAAGTGAAAAGTTTCACTCCTTACCTTTCTCTCACTAATCAACTATCTTAACTATTTCATTCAATTCATTTGTCAAATTAGTCCATGAAATCAAGCATCCAAGAAAGAGAAAAGAATGAAAGCGTCAACATCACTCATTAGAATCATCTGAAATGCGAAATGAGGTTCAAAATCGTGTGTGAACCAGAACATTATTATTATGGTAACCGAAGAAAAAATGATAATAATAAATATTATAAAAGAAAGAAAGAAAGAAAAGGAACGAAAAAAAGAGAATAGAAAATGAAGATGATGGAATATGTCTAAATCGAATCGTTAATCAGGCATCCAAATGTGGAATGTTCCATCCTGTTTTTGAAACTGATTCACTAATAATAGGGTAATAACAAGATCTGGAAAGCCAAAAAAGGTCGAATATATGTACCGTTAGATTTTGCAGATACAAGCAGAACGTAACGATCGTTCTTGCATGTGTATACCAAAGAATTTGAACATAATTGAATGAATGAATTAATCGATGCTTGATTGACCACACACACATACAGGTTAAAAGATCTATCTTAATTTCCTTGTCTTAATAAGCCTCCTTATTCCTATAATGTTCATGTTTCTACTCATGTCAACCTGTGCCACTGTAGACAAAACGAATTATCCAATAAAGTTCCAACATTAGTATATCTTTCTCTTCTAATCCCACTATTTAGTGTGGTGATCATGTTCTCATGAGTGTTATAAATGCCTTTCGAGGACCGAAAAGTAGTCCAAAACATTCCTGACGATTCATGTTATTTCCGAGATAAAGAATAAGAATTTCCGTTCGCCTTGACAGATTGGCTGAAAATTCATTTGAATTCATCATGCAGCATTCCTCCAAGGACATATGTCATGGGAGCGGTTCAATGGATTCTCATAAAAGTCTGTAAACATCATGAAAATTTATCTCTCCTCCAATACTCACTCTTATCAAATACAGGCTCATTCATTCATCAAAATATTATTATATAATTTGACTTATTAGTTCATTATTCGCGCTAATTCGGTTTTCAACCATATCTGAGAAAGTATCATGCAACACTCACACACACACTCTTATTCAAGTATTCTCTCATACAAGAAAACTGAACTTAATATGATGATGAGAAAGAATGGAAATAAAATCTCATGGATCAAATGAACAGAGTCAAAATTCCTGTGTGTAAAATTTGGGGGGTTGTATAATGTATAAGGTTGTGTGGGTGGGCCATGCAAATAAGAGAGGGAGAGAACTTATACGCACATCATGTGTCCATTGATTCTTGGGGCCTAAAATTTCTCCCGCTTCGTGGATAGCTTCACATGGCTTAGAGCTTAAATTATTGGTCGTGCTTGATGAACAAATCATCATTATAACAGTGAAAGATAGAAGAAGAAAATTCTTGTTGATGCTTCGAATTTTTGAAGCTTTTCGAGGCCGGAACTGTACAGTTAAGATAGAGGGGAAAATGAAAAGCAATAATGATAATTGCAATTCACGCGATCATCATCATCGAATGAATGGAACATGATAAAAATTAAGAGAGAGAAAGAAAGAAAGAAAGTAAGAAAGAGAGAGAGAGAGAGAGAGAGAGAGAGAGAGAGAGAGAGAGAGAGAGAGAGAGAAAGAGAAAGAGAAAGAGAGAGAGAAAGAGCTTAAGATTCTGGTGTTGTTCTGAGATTTGCCTTCAATTTTCGCATAAAAAGGCGGGAAAAAGTAGAAAAAAATGAAGATGATTCCTTTTGGCACCTTCTTTTTTCTCTTTTCTCAAATCATTTTTTTTCTATCTCTCACTTCAATGATTTAAAGGATTTTCGATTTTTGATGATGAATTTGATTAGAAATTAGCGGGACATGACAAGGTTCACCAGTCAATTGGTGCCAGTCGATATTGACCTACAACATTCGTTCCCAAAGTAAATTGCTTTGCCCAATTGATGCCCAACCTTCTGTCCGGATTTGGTTTTGAAAAATAGGGGAGAGAGAGATAGATTGAAAAGAATTTTATCATCTCCTGTCCATGAAGGTGCCGCTGGAATTCATCTTCACCAAAAGAAGTGCAAGAAATATGTTCAAAACCTCACACACGCAATTTGGGTGCGAAATGGAATGTGTTAGAATCAAAAATTCTATCGTTTATGGTCAAATTTGTGTGTGTGTGTCTGAATTTCGATAGATGTGGAAGCCATTTCAGGCTCAGCTTGCTGATTCGCATGTCATGATAATGATAGATGATTAGTCAACAGCATTTCAACAGCAACATTCCGATTGGATTTGAAACGATGGATGACAATGCTGATCCGGTTACATCAGCATTTTGAAGGTATAACAAAAGTAACACACCAGATATTCGAGTCATCTGAGTTGGAATTTTTGAATACTGGAGAGTAAGAGAGAGAAAGAGAGAGAGAGAGAAATTTCATCAATAATATTCGAATTCAACAGGATGGCCAGTCAGCATCATTCAGATGTCAAAGTTGATCGAATAATCTTGATCTTCTCTATTTAGGCCTCAATATTTATGATTAAGATATGATTTTTTCTCTCTTACTGGTCAAAATAAGAGAGGGGCCAAAAATTTGACCACAATATTGGGTCAAATATATGGTGAAATCATGTTAAATGATGTTGAGAAGCGATTCGAGAAATCATCGTCTCAAGGAGCACAAGAATTGACAACTTTACCTAATTCAGATTAGAAGATGAGATCCTATTCCTATTTTCACTGATTCGCATTCCACTCATTTCAAGTATACACAAATACGCATATTTATTTCGGAGGATAGAAGCTATAAGAGTGCCTCCAGCCATTCATCAGGTCATTTGAATTTCCAAAGACGAATAAGATTATCTGACGAAAAAATATTATCATTTTACCGGTGAAACGCTTGGCTACTCTTTTTTTTCACCTTCAATTCACTTAAGCATCAAACACACACATTCACACACACACAAAAGGAAAAGAAGAAGAAGAGGAAGATGGCAAGTGATTTTAGTCATCATTTAAATTCACATTTTTGTGCCTAAATAATTGAGTTTATCGCAAGGTTCAGTGAAGGTGAATCATTTAGTGTGTGTATGTTGAGAATGGAAAAATTTTTTCCAATATATCATGAATATCATGATCGTTCATTCGTCTAAGTGATGATCTTGAATTTTTTTTCTTCAACTAATACGTTGCTCATGAGCAAATGAAGTTGTGATGTACCTTATATAATAATAGAAGGGATACAAATTTTATTATTTTTTCTATCGAAAAAAAAGATTATGAGAAAAGTTTCTCTCTCTTTCTCAGTTGAAATCTTCTTACTGGGGACAGAATAATTTTTACACACATGATAGCTTATGACTTGTATCATGATATTTCAAGCATCATCTTTTATATATCATGAGTTATAAATGTATAAGAGCCAGGAAGCTCAATGAAACTACCATACATATGAATTCATGAAAGCTCTCATGAATTTTGGCTAATATTTTGTGTCTTCATTCTTACGATGATGTACATATAATCAGCTTTACCCAATCTTATTAGAGAGGCTTGAAATGAGCATCAGATAAGGTTTTTGAAGAGGAAGCAATCAAGAGAGAAAGAAAGAAAGAGAAAGAGAAAGAGAGAGAGAGAAAAGATGAAGGAGACAAGATCAGACGATAATGTGGATAGATATATATATATAATTCGAAAGAACTTTATCCGTTTCAGGCAAATTGTTCACCGTTTATCTGTAATTTTGAGGAACCTTACTTGTATCATCAAGGTCTCCAATGCTCACACATTTATAGTCAGTACATCTTTTGCTCTCTTATTTTTGGAAACAATTTAAGAGACTTTATCACGATAACTTCTGTATCTTGGTTAACTTTTCATTTTTTTTTCTAAACCGTTTTGGCCCATCTGCAGATACCACATATACATGTTGCTTGGAATATCATGATTTTTGGTCATAAAAAGGACAAGAAAGATGAAACAGACAAAAGCTTAGCTTAGCCCCCATTTGCTGTGTATATTCCAAAAGTAACGGCAATTTACGATCGTTACGGCTGATTGAATGCCTGAGGCATCTAGAAAGTGAAAGGGCACAATTTGGAATGCCAAATATATATATGCAGTCTGAGAACAATTAGTCAAAGTATTCGGGATGAAAGAAGGTTTCGAGAAGCTGACAACTAATTGATATTCTGTGTACATTTTCACATAATCTACTCAACCAAAAATAGGTTCGCGCCTTTTCGATGGACCTCAAATCAGTGGTCACGTGTGTGGCCTTTGTTAAAATGGCCACTTTGACGCCAGAAAATGTTTGCATGATTAATCATCATCATTTGTAATTGTGTACAATCATTTGCCCGAAATTTTTGAGCCAACGTTTTTCTGATCACTGATAGAAGGTATTTTCCAGGCATCTCCAGGTACTAATGAGATATCAGAGAGGAGAAAGTCGGTTAAAATAGTAACATTGATCAACGGTCGTTGGCAGCTGATTCATGATGATGAGGATCTGTAGATTTCATCATCATCCCAGTATCTTCACTAAAGTTTCACCATGGACAAGGGAAGATAGAGAATTCGATGACCTCTTCCTGTTGAAATCATTTCACCATCATGCTACGGTGTATATTGTTAATGAAGAATCTTGAAAAGTTTCATTTCATTCTCCCTCTCTCACTCACAAGTTGACTGTCGGTGATGAAATCAACATCATCTAATTATCACACACCGAATTCCTATCTCTTACTCATTCTGATACACCATGTTCAGAGAGAACAGGTATTCATCGGAACACATCACACACTCACACATTGATGATGATGGAGCTGCTCAATTGCTCTGTGGAGCTCATTCAAGTAGGAATGAGGCTCAACATCCGTTTCCGAGAGAGAGAGAGAGAGAGAGAGAGAGAGAGAGAGAGAGAGAGAGAGAGAGAGAGAGAGAGAGAGAGAGAGAGAGAGAGATTTAAAGGCCTCAGGGTAACCGTGAAAAAAAGAGAGAAGTAAAATAGCAACAAGTGATCAACTGATGATCCATGATGCTGTTATCCGAAAAAGTTCATGTAAACTTTTTCTTTTCTTGTTCTTCTTTCTTGTTTACTTTGGCGAAATTTTTTTCGGAAGTTTTTCAAATTCTTCAATGATGTCCCCATCCTCCAACAGTATAGCTGTGAGGCATTTTCCACCAAGACCCAAAGAAAGATTTCTCTGCAGAATTACAGGGTATTTTTTCGCATATTTCGAAAAATGAATTGATGAAAAGAAACTCACACATATGTGTGTGAGAGTTCAAAGTATACCTCTTGGTTAGATCGATGAGCAGGCCAAAATTCAATGGAATTCGACGACGAAGACTCAACCGATAATGATGATAATTAAATAGCCTGGAGCATTTTAAACGCTCCTCTCTTCCGCCAGTCAGTAGGCAGATGATTTGGGACGGGAAATATTTTTCAAGTCCAAATAGGATCTCTCATCGAAAAACAGCATGGAAACCAATGAACTTTGAATGGACTTCTTTTCTCTCTCTCTCTCTCTCTCTTCCTTTCACATCCATGTGATCTTTCTCTTACAAGTATTTCTTACACTTGACCAGATGCGATAACCTCTGAACTTGGGCCTCTGACCGGAGGCTACTTTGTTGATGGTGATCACGAAATGGACTGAATCGACTGGGAACCGGGAAGCCAGTTTCACGTGTGTATGTATGGATGAATATTCGCATGGATCAGGGAAGTGATCACAAGTGGTCAAGTGTATCATGAGGAAGCAATTGATAGTTTGGAAAAGAAAAATATGTAAGAAGAAGAAGAAAAAAATCATCAGCATACATTGTAATCATAATTTAGCAATCAGAAGAAGAAGAAGATGGAGAAGATGAGGACGAGGATGAGGATGAAGAATACATCTCACAGCATATGGATACTCTGTTTTCTCTTTTCGCTCTTCCTCATCATATTAACACTCCTTGCTGCCATCCGATCGGCTGGATGAAGATGAAAGAGCTGATGGTGAGAAGGCTGATCATATCCATCAAGCTGGTGATGATCGAGAAATTTTTCATTCTCTCTTTCTTTCTATCTTGCACAATTGTTAAAGCTAAATTTTATCATGAAAATCCGTAAAAATTAGCATCATGATCATGATCATCAATAGCATAATGATAACACGCATTCTAAATTCACTCAGGTTATTGACTTAATGTTTAACATACCAACAAGGTTATAAAATGGATACATTTAATCATCTGATCACACATGCCAGTGATGAATGAATAGTCAATGTTGTTTGAACTGTTTGATATGTATAAATGATCATAAGTTGAAAAATGTTGATCATTTAGAGCCCTCAAGAGAGATCCCAAAATCAAGGTGTGTATCTATGTATCTTTGTTTTATTTCTTATTGTATGTACACTCGTTTCCGTCTGGCCTCAGTCTGATGATTTTGATACCTCATCTTCATCTTTCTTTCACTGTTTCTCTCTCTCTCTCACAGCATCCCAGCATCCCAACAATTAGTGGTTCATTTCCATCCTCAATTCTGAAATTGGACCGTTTCAACGAAACGAAAATGTGGCCCAACATGTGGATCTTAATACTTGGAGGCCCGTTTACTTTGTAACGGTCTACTTGGGCCATTTTTAATGGATGGTCATCGGTTGACGGTTGTCTGAAATTATCTTGTCTAATAAAATTGATTGAAATCAATGATCTGGAGGAACATGAAATGACAAGCAAGTGGAAAATGTATAAAGAGAGAGAGAGAGACGATAATGATGAACCAAATTTGGATCTAAACTTGAAACTCAATTGAAAAAGTGATTAGACTAAATAAGATTGATCAAAGTGATCCACTATAATTTGATTGTGAATTTTCTCTCTCTTTGCATGAAGACATGAGCATTCTGGTCTCTCAGACATACACTTTTCTTAATGTTCTTCCGATAGCCATTTCATTTTAAATCACAGTTTTCTAGCACTTGATTTTCTAACATTCCTGAGAGAATGATTTTTCATCTCCATCTCATTCACAGTCTCTCTCAAGTAATCTTGTAGACTTAAATGATCACAGCAGCCGGATGAAGAGAGAGAGAGAGAGAGAGAGAAAGGTGAAGAACATTTTTCATTCTCCGCATCATTTAATCCAGTTTTACTATTTCTAAGAGGAGAAGAAGCAACAAGTGGCCACAAGTGAATGCCAATCAAATGATGTGATATTGTGGCCTCAGCCATGGTCTTTTGAGCATCAACTCTTATCAAACTTGTGGTCACTTGTTGGCCGAGAGACCAAAAATTTTCGGAGCAATCAAAGTGGTTTTCTGACGTCCGAGAGAGAGAGAGAGAGAGAGAGAGAGAGCTTCTTTTGCCCGGCAACAAGTGGCCCGTCCAGAGAGTGGAAGAGAGTCCAAGAGAGAGAAGGAGAGAGAGATAGAGAGAGAGATAGAGAGAGAGAGAGAGAGAGAGAGAGAGAGAGAGAGAGAAAGAGAGTAGCCCAAAAGTTGGCCCGGAAAGAAGAGGGACAGGTTAAGTGACCAGAGTGAAGCATAAAATTATTAGACCGAAGAGAAGAAAACCGGTGCTGAGCACACCAGGACCAGGTCACAAGGAGAATCGGTAAGTCAAAATAAATTTAGGACCTTCATTCACTGCCCGGTACATCATCATAGTTTTCTTTCCATCTCTCTCTCTCTCTCTCTTTCTCCCTCCATGTGGCCATTTGGGATGCAGTTTTTTGATGCCGGTTTGTCGCCAAAAAATGCTACTCAACCACTACTATTACTATCATTTCTTGGAGGAGAGAGAGAGAAACTGAGGAGTTTGTATTCCATGTTATTGGTTATACACATTGCAATTGATGATGCGAGAAGACAAAACAATTCTCCGCATCAGGGTAAGTAAGCTTTGATTGAGCGAGTGTAGCTGTGTGTTCTTCTTCTTCTTCTTCTCCTTTTTCTTCCATCGATTGATGTAATCAAGCTTCATCCATCCAGTTCCGTTGCCTAGCGTTTTATTCACTTAAGGATCATGATTGGTGTCTCTCCATTTTGGCCGGAAGAAGAACACCGTAAAAGGGGAGGCAGAAGTTCACTAAATGAACGGGTTAAGATGAGTATCGGGACAAGATAGAGGGAGAGAGAGACGTAAAATTTTTTGCCAAAATTTGAGTAATTTTTTCTTCTCTCTTGATGATAGCTACTTTTCGGTTTGAACGAGAGAGAAAAATATTATTATCATTTTATCCGCATCTCTCTTTCTCCTAAGCTCTTCCTATCGAGAGAGAGAGAGAGAGAGAGAGAGAAAGCCCACAAGAATTCCTTTTTTTTCGGGTGACTTTAAGTCTCCAATCGGTCACAATCATCAGCCAAAATCACCTCGATTGTGTGTGTTTTTGTGTCCTTTATATAACCTCATTCATCAGATAAAGTTCTTGAGATATAATAATAATGATGATACACCTATTAAGCTACATGCATCGTCTGGACGTTATCCTCATGGGGTGGCAGGGTATTGGATGGTGATCATCATTCATCTGTCTTATCATCTCTCCTTTTATCCTCTTTTATCCATACCTTGTCCACATTCTTCCACTTTTATCTTCTTCTTCTTTTTCTCCTTCTTCATCTTCTTTTCCTTTTTCTGTATATACACATATCGTTCTTGATAATGATTTCATTCTGGTATCGGTCTGATGATGGATGCTTTGTATACAGTTCACAAGGTTTTATCCTCTCAGTTTCCGAGCCTAACGGATGCGAATCACAATCGAAACAAGATAATTTTGACTGGAATAAAGAAAAAATGCCAGTTCGAGATGAGAATAGAAAGAGTGAAGGAGGAAAAGATGGAAAAGAATGAAAAAGAATAAGAAGAAGATAAACACGATACACATTTTTCGGGGGGAGGGTAAAAGATTGATACAAGATTTCATCATTTTCTTTGCTGATATATTCTCTCCCCTCTCACCTCCAACTCACATAAAGCCAATACAGTGGAAATCTCTTCCTCCCTCTTCATCTTGCATTCGATTAATATTAAACAGAAGCTTCAGCAAATAAAATAAAAGAAAAGAGATAAGCAAGATAAACTGTCAAATTGAGAAAAAAGCGGATTCACAGTATACACACTTATTCCAATTTTTAGTCCCCAAGATATTCGCCCCCGGATTTGTTCATCCCAGTCTGTCATCAGCTCTAAATTGTTATCTCTCTCTCTCTCTACCTCTTTTCCTCTTCTTCTTTCAACCGCATCACTCGAGCATCTCGGCCCAAGAGTCAAGAAGAAGTGGAAAAAACGAATAAAAGAAAAACGGTAGCTGAAAAAATTAGAATCAATCCTTCTCTCTCTCTCTTTTTCTCCCCCAACCATGCATCCTCTTCATCCCCATCATCTCACTCCTTCCCAAAGTGTACTAATAAGAGAAAGCAGTCAATGTTGAATGGGGATAGGTCTTGAGCGGCGCTGAACAGTAAATTTTCCAATTCGGAATCAGATTTTGTTCGATTCGATAATTTTTGGCCACGAGATTAGGCTTCTGAGATAATTTTTGGCCACCTTATCGCCCCTGATAAGAGGAAAATTTTCATCTATCAGGTAGGAAAACTGGTCAAAGATATCAAGCTATCTGACTATTTTGACTCGTTTTTCATTTGAATTATTGTGGCCAAAAATTATCACCACAGCTTTTGGTCTACTATCGCGTGGCCAAAAATTATCTCACAAAATATCGTCGAGAACAGATTTTTCAGCTCTGACTCTGGAAAATCTGGAAAAGCTACGAAATCTACCGAAAATTACCGTTACAGTTATTTTGCCCAAGTGTTTACTCTTGTTGCTACTCTTTGCTCCTTCCTCTCTGTATGCCCCTTTCTAATCAACTTTTCCTCCCACTTCTTCATATATCACGTTGTTGGCTGTTATCATTATTATTATTTTCGTTGTGTATAACGTTCAAATGTAACCAATTTTCTCCCCACTCTCTGGCGTGTTTTTGCTGCCTCAAACGTTATATACGTTGTATAAACTCACTAACGTTGAAGTTAAAGTTAAAGTTTATATGAGTCCGCCCATACATGTACCGTTAGCCAATCGGAATTTTTTGTTGAGCGCGATTTTTTTCTCCTGATTCTTCTCTCTCTCTCTCTCTCTCTCTCTCCATCATCCAAGCCAAAAGAGAGACAAGTTTCACGGATCTTTCTCTCTCTCTCTCTCTCTCTGTCTCTCTTTCTTTCTCTCTCTCTTGCTCCCGAGAGTCTGCTTCACTTACTACACCATGCTATCGGTTACCTATTCAGTCTCGCGTTTGACTTTGAGCCAGTAAGGTGAATCGCACGAGAGCCAATCCAGCCAATTGACTTGACTTGATCACCGGTTCCGACTGACGATCATCATTCTTATTATTGATTTTCATCTCTACTCTTCTCTACTCTTCTTCTCTATCATCTTCCTCCATTTGAGGATATATATTGGACATTGTGGTGGTGGTGAAAAGGTTTCCAATAAGTGTGATAAGTGCGATATATATATAATATATTACGTAGAAGTATAATAATTTTTTCCCTCAATCAAATGATGATCATCAATACCAAGTGATGTGTATGTGTAGGTGCATGTGATATCGATAAATATGGAATTATTTGACTGGATTAGGCCATCATCATTTTCATCACCATCTTCCTCTTCCTCTTCCCCATCATCATCATCACCATCATCAGCTTCTTCCTCACAATGTCGATTACTTAAATTGATTTCTCCATCATACTGTTTTAAAATGAATTACAGCTTATTAGTAATATTTTTTATCCATATATTTATTTCAACTGTGTCCGGTTGCGGTTTTCCCGGCTCATCATCACATGCGAACATTAAATTTGCACCCGAAAATCGTGACTCTGGCCCATATTCGGCCGGTACACTAGCCATATACACATGTGACAATGGCTATGATCTTTTAGGACCTAGTCGACGAACATGCCAAGATAATGGTACATGGATACCATCAGGAATACCACTTTGTGTACTCAATGTTGCGGTTGGCAAAGCGGCAATGCAATCGTCCGGTCAACAAGGTACAGCTCAACGTGCTGTGGATGGTAATACAAGTGATAAACATCAAACAGGATCATGTACCATAACAACACCTGAAATAGCACCATGGTGGTATGTTAATCTGTTGGAACCATATCTTATACAACTTGTGCGAATTGATTTTGGTCGTCCATGCTGTGGCTCTGATCCGGCAATAGTGACCGTTCGTATTGGCAATAATCGTCCTGATATGGGCAAAAATGCTGTATGTAATCGTTTTGTGGGCTTTGTTCAGCCTGGAGCACCTCTGTATTTACCATGTTCACGACCAATTGCCGGTGCTTTTGTTAGTGTTCACATTGAATCAACCCGACAACGGCCAATTCAACTGTCTATCTGTGAAACTTTTGTATATACTGATCATGGTAAGTGTATATACATGTATCATGAAATTTTTTGAATTTCATGAGAAATTTCGATTTTTTTCTCTCTGGTTCTCCCTCTTCATGATGATGGAATTTGCTCTTGAAGTTATCCACAATTCGTTTTCTTGTATCAATTGGAAGCTACTTACTATTTTGATCGCTTCCGACTTGAAACTGAGATGCTTAAGCATGCTTCATGTCAGTGAATCGAATTGAAATCATCTCGCTCATGAAATTTTCACACTTTTCATCATACACTGAAGAAAAGTAGAGAGAGAAGAAAAAGTTTGGCTCAGCAAACTTGTATGTTTCGCTAGCTTTTTTTTGGAAAAGAAAGGAAAAAAGAAGAAGAAGAGTAGCGAAAAAAAAGTTATGATTGTTCTTGTTCAACATCTATCTTGACTATCTCAAATGTCTTGATGTGTCTATCCGTATTCTTTCTATCTATTCTTTTAACTCATTCCAATTCCAACTTTGATTTATTTCTTACAATAACTTTGAAGCCATACTGTGAATATATGTGTCCTGAGTAGAGAATCACGGAAGCAGACGGAACATGTACATGTATATAACATTTTTTGGTCCCACTTGAGTGTCCATTTGCGTAACTGTACTTTCTTCTTCTTCTTTTCAGTCTTTCTCTTTTCTCTCTTTCTTTCATGTAAATGTAGAGGAATTTAAGTGTAATCCAAGTGTATATATATATATACATTTAATATATCTTAATCGAATGTCATAATCTCCACCCATTAATAGCGAGAGTTATATTTTAAGAGTTATCATCAACACGATTCATCTCACGATGGACACTTGTAACCGAGTTTCATTCACCTCAACCACACACACGCATACACTCATTCATTCATTTGCATGGCGACAAAAAGTGACCATACTTAACCATGATTATCTTCACTTCTTATATTCTCATATTCTTCTTTTAAAGAACTTTATCTTCCTTCCATCCCATCCACTCACACACACACACACTTACATACATTCAGCCAGTAAACTGTTTAATCTGATCCACTCACATGATAGCCACTTGGCTGGTATATTATACGAACAGAAATCAATGCAAATCAGTTTCCCATCTTAGACTCGATTATAATGTGAACTGATTATCTTCTTCCCACTTGAGGCCTTACCGTTTTGAGTCATTCTCGTGTGTGATGTACCTGAATCAAAAGCATCTCTCTCTCTCTCTCTTCCTTCCATCTTCTTGCACCTTCTTACACCGCCTTCGATCAGACATCTTCTTGGGTTTCATCTTCACAAGATGAGATACCTTCCGATCAGTACACCTTATTTTGCATCTCATGTCTGATCTCTACCGGCACCGTGAAAACTGACATTCATGCCAAGTGTTTATCTCACCGGAGGAGATCTCTCTCTCTCTTTCTCTCTCTCTCTCTCTCTCTCTCTCTCTCTCTCTCTCTCTCTCTCGACGTTGCAAAATGTGTTGGCCTGATCTTGGGTTGGAAAGCCTAAAAATTTATCACAATAAACACTGTTGACCGAGAAGTGTAGAAGCGGATTTTGTTGGACTCTTATCGGCCAGCGAACTGAGACGTAATTTTGATGATGGAGAAAGAGAGAGAGAGGAAGACGAGTTGCCGAGGTGAATGAGCATCCAGTCATCCATCTCTCTCATCTCTCTCTTTTCCCGTTATTCAGTCTCTCTTTCTCTCTCTATTTCTCTCTCTCTCTCTCTCTCTCTCTCTCTCTCTCTCTCTCTCTCTCTCTCTCTCTCTCTTCTACTTCTCTCTCTTGTACACTTGATCTTGTTCTTCTTATATACCCTTAGGTCGTGTTTCCAGAGCACGGAATTCAGTTTCACCAAGTTTCAATGTCTCTCTATTAGCTTCCAATCTCTTTTCATTCAATCGGAATTTGGACCCATTCTTATCATTCTTATATCAACATCCTCATATGATCAGGACATCTTCTTCACTTATAGCGGCTTGATTTATCATCAATGTTACTTGTTCATCGCTACCTAAATGGTGTCTCTTATGATTGCCACCATGGGAACTCGTTATTTTTGGCAGCCGGAGAGACGCATGATGAAATTTTTCTTCTTCTTTTTCATGCTTCCGATTCATTTAATCACACATTGATTTTTGCACAATACCGGAAAAATTTTCATCCCTATTCATGAATATAGTAACCAAATGCTCGAGAGAGAAAGAAAGATGCTATCAAAGGTGATTCTGGATGACAAATGTTTGTCACTGGACAAAGTAGATTTCAGAAGCGTGATCAAATTATCTGCATCTTCTTTGATCTTCTTTACTCCTAAGATCAGATTATCCTCCCTCACTGTACTCGCGTGGCTTGTAGTTCATCTTTCTTTCTTTCTTTCTTTCTTTCTTCTCTCTCTCTCTCTTGAATAGTCTTGGCGAAAATTGTCCACCGAAATTGGGTAAAAATTCACTTGACCCATTCAGTCTACTCTTCAATCTCATAGTGTTCCTGAAAATTTTTTCCTGGTGACCTTTATATTGCTTATTATGCACACATGCATACCTAACGGTATGTACCGTTACCGGACTGGGGCTATCAAGCGGGCAAGAAAGCTGTTAGCTAGAGAAAAGAAAAAGAGAAGGGTCTTACATGAGGAGAGAGAGAGAGAAAAATGATTATCAAGACAAGTCAACATCAAGAGAGTATGTGTATGTATGCTCACTGTTGTGAGTTGAATTCATGAGCTCTGAAATATCTCTCTATTACCGGACCATCTATTCCATCCTGGTCCAAGAGATATAAGTGGTATTCAAGTAGGATAAACGATAGATAGATAGAGAGAGAGAGAAAAAGAAGTGTTCAACAAATTCTCCAATATATCTTTCTTATTCTCTCGAACCCGTTCTGGCCTTAGTTGACCTGGTTCCCAAGGTGCGTGGAAAGGTATGGAGAGAGAGAGAGAGAGAGAGAGATGCTCGTTTGTTATTTCTCTCTCTCTCTCTCTCTCTCTCTCTCTCTCTCTCTTTCTTTCTTTCTTTCTTTCTTTCTTTCTCTCTTTCTGAAAACTGGATTTAATTTTAACTGGTTTAATGTTCATGATGAACAGCGTGTGTATGTGTATGTATGGTCATGAAAATGTTGTTGTTGTTGTTGTTGTTGTTGATGTTGATGAAGATGAGTTTGGTAGTAGTGAGCTAGTGAGGAGTTGATCTTGATTTCTTCGATTCTGATCCCGATTCCGTTTTTTATTGCATGGCCTGAATGTTCTACTCCATACCTTTTCTTAGTTCATCAAATACTGGAGGAAGAGAGAGAGAGAGAGAGAGAGAGAGAGAGAGCATCATTAGCATAAATCTCTCTCCTTTGATTTTAGCCCAATTTTTTACCTCTAAGCCCAACCTTTACCAGACTGGACATGCTGCGATGAACAGCACCTCTAAGCTGTGGGCATCAGTGTATTGATGTTGGACCGTTATTTTTCATTCATTTACAGTTAAGAATTAGTATTCGATTGAGAGGGATGAAGAGATTGCTGCATGAATTTAGAAAGAGAGAGAGAGAGAGAGAGAGAGAGAGAGAGAGAGAGAGAGAGAGCGAGGACCTTAAAGAGGGAGAGAAAGAGTTCAAAATAAACCATCAAAATAAACTCAACAATCAAAACGATCAAAAGAGACACAGATTCTTCTCATAAATATAATCGATGATCAAATAAGAACAAGAGCGGATTAAATTCAAGAGCATTCCGTTATTATCACCAGCGTAGCATATTGAACGATTCAGAAAAATAGTACACATTTACTGTTATATTTATAGTCATCACGTTGTTGTTGAAATAATATCTATTCTATCTTTTCCAGCCTTATCAATTGAACAGTGTCCATCATTTCGAGATCAACCACTTGGCAGTACATCAACGTATAATGGAAAATGTTACACATTCTATAATGATAAAGTGGAAACTTTTGATAATGCTAAGCGTTTCTGTGAATTACGTGGTGGCACATTGGTTGATGATACATCACCAGCGTTACAAGGTTTTCTGAGTTGGGAATTATATCGTAAACATCGTAATGATCCGCAAGGACAATATTGGCTGGGTGCTGTGCGTGATCAAAATAATCCGAAAAATTGGAAATGGATTAACGGTAAAGATGTAACGGTATCATTTTGGGTAACACCACGAGGCAGTGGTAATTGTTCTCGTATGGATGGTGTTCGTAGTTGGATGTGGGATGCAACCAGTTGCGAGGGACGATTACATTTTGTTTGCCAATTAAGGCCATTGACATGTGGATTACCGGAAATACCAACTAATTCCACAATATTGTATCGAAAATTGGACATTGGTGCTCACATTGAGTATCGATGTAGTCCAGGTACATTGTTAATTGGTCCTAATGTGAGAACTTGCCTGGAGACAGGATTTTTCAGTGATAATCCACCAAAATGTAAATGTAAGTGTGTCTACCTTGTTTTTATTTCGTATACCTTTTTTATATATATACTTTCCAGCTTATTTGATGACAGCATTCAAATATATTCATTGAATATATTAGATCAATTGTGCACTTTTTGATGTGTGTTTCTGTATACCTTGAAGACGGATTTATGTGTGTATGAATGCAAATTAGAATTAGAACATTCGAAAATAGTTTCAAGCATGATGGTGGCATAAGAAATGGTGAAAAAACTAAGTTCTTAAGTTACTGTAAGTGTATGTGCTTGAGAACTCACTTGATCTGATTTCCTCAACTGTTTAGCCAAAAAGTGTTTTTTTTCCTTTTATCAGATACTTAAAAGAGTGACTTTGATTTCCATTCTATTTAATATTCAGAACGATTTTGTGTGTGTAAATGTTTATGTGTACTACTATCTAATAATAACACATCACATGGGAACACTGATCATGATTTTTGTGTACTGTCCAATCGATTTTTGATCTTGAATCGAAACTTTTTGCTTGCTTACTCCTAATTTCTTTTTTCATTATCATCAGATCTTGAATGTGGATTCCCAGCATCAATCAATAATGGTGACTACTCGTTTACCAATGGAACCCGATCATTCCAAAGTATCGTTCAATACTCATGCAAAGAAGGCTACGCTATTGTTGGACGATCAGCATTGAGTTGTGATGTAGATGGCCGATGGAATGGTCCACCACCACGATGTCAGGCTATCGAATGTTCCAAGCCAATCGAAATTGAAAATGGTTACGTACAATTGAGTGGTAATCAATCGATTGTGGGCACAAGAGCCATATACACATGTAGACCAGATCATGATATGGAAGGTGATGCTGTACTAGTATGCGGTAAAAATGGATTCTGGGAAGGAACCATTCCAATTTGTAGAGGTAAGAGAAAGATAAATACTAAATTTTGTTAGCATTTTCAACAATAACATCATGAATATCATAATTTTTCCAAGATTTCATGTGACCAGATTTGGATTGTTTCCTCCTTCTCCACCTCTTCATAATAACTCTTGAAACTTGATATTCACTCTCCCTTTCCTTTGTTTCCTTTCTTGCAAGAATTACGTTCCAACGAAGTGACGTTGGAACGTGCTAACGAACTGATGATGAATCATGTATCATCATTTTTCTTCTCTCTCTTTCTTTACACTTTTGATACCCATTAATTTCAGTAGAAAAAGTGATCCCCACACACACACATACATGAATACATACACATCAAATGTAACTCATTTTCTTCTATTCTATTCCTTAAATAGGCAAAAAGATTAACACACTTCGCACGCCACCATCAAGTAGCACATCATCTTCATCATCATCTCAAAGTAGCTCAACATCCACCACTCGATCACCTACGCCATCAACAAGACGCTATCCATCACAACAATCACCTCGATATCCACCATCAGTGTATACAAGTAATGGCAGTAGACGTCCTCCATACAATCCATCCAATTCATATCCAAATGATTTACTAACCACATCGTCCACAGCACGTCCACCGACAACACGTACCAACATATACACCCGATTGACAGCGGTCACAAGTGGCTCTGGTTTGAATGGTGGCAATGGTAATGGCAATGGTATAGCCAGTAGGCGACCATCATCATCCAATCCAACACTGTCACCATCATCATCTGTCCCATCGCAGCCACCATCGAGCTCATATCCACCATCATCATCACAGCCACCGATCAGTACCACCGGTGTACCACCATCATCACAATCATCACCCCAATATACACGAAAAACTGTTAGTCCAACGTTGACCACCAGTACACGATCGAGACCACATGTGGTCAACACTGGTGAAGATGATCGAGATAATGAAATTTCTGATACTATGGCCAATCGATCGAATATGAAATCAAGTGGGGCAACCACAAAGCTTAATATGGGTGGAATAATTGCACTCGGTGTTTTTGGTGGTTTCGTTTTTCTAGCCGCAATAACCACAATTATTGTGATCATTTTTCGCAGGTTTGTTCATTCTATTGATTCTGTATGCATATCAAATGGCTATCCGGATAAAACTGTGTATCCAATCAAATGTCAAGTGTCAAGATGCTCACTGGAAACACTTAATGATCATTACCGTCATCATCATTCGAGTACTACTACTATTACCACTCAATCACCGACTTACCATCGATTTTGTGAACTTTGAAAAGAATTTGAACATTAATTAGATGTGATATATATGCATGCATGATGCTAAGAAAATGATGAATTCAAATTCTTTCTCTGTCTTTTTTTGTCTCACTGGAATGGAAAAAGAAAATCTCTCTCTGCATGTATCACTATTGTCAATTAAGCCCACCAATAATCAACCTACCTCACCGCATGATGTATTAGCATGTCTACATTTCACACATAATTTCAAATAATTTGCATGCCTCTTTTATTAATGATTTAATTTACTTCTCTTTCTCTTTCTATTTCCATTTACTCAACCTACCTCAAAGCCATACTCGCACTGAATTGTATCCTGTACTATTTTTTCCACCAATGCATGTACATATACTTATTTACATGCTAAGAATTTTTGAAATATCAACACTAATATTTCGATTGTGTGTGATTACTTTCAAGTGATCAGCTGATTGCATGTCGAATTTCAGTGTAACGTTTGCATGAACTCTAACATTTTCTCAATCTCATGGAGAGACAGTGAAAGAGCACAAGATGTGTGAAAAAAATTTTTCCTCCATAAATATTTGACATATTTCACATTTCATGGACAACAAGGAATGTCACCACAAAATTGTAGCCATGAAAATCAGATCAGATGAGATCAATTTTCATACATTCACATTCACTGCTCTTTTTTTCACTCAATTTAAATATAACAAAAAGAAAATATGCATGTTTTGTGCAATCACACACACACATTTTTCTCACATTTTAATCCACTAACATATACTATCAGCATCATTAATGTTCTGATTCCTTTTTTTGTTTGCACCCTACAACAATTGGACACTTTCTCAACCCAAAAGGAAAAAAATTTTCACCTCAAAATGTTGTGTGAAAAATTTTTTCAGTCCTTGATAATACAATCTGATATGATATTATGATAATGGTAGTAACAAGACAGCCAAAAGAAAGAATGGCAACATTGAAAAAAATATTCAATTTCTTGTTTGAATACTAATTTTCGTTAATTATCATTTTATTATGACTAATATACTCATCCATTTTTGTTTATCTCTCTTGATCACAGGCTGAGAAACAGTCGCAGCTCAATTGATGCCCAAACAATTAGCACATTTGATTCGAGTGGGGATCAAAATGGTTTCTATCGTAATTACAAGGAATCATGGGAAAATTTGAAATATGTTCGCAATAGTTCATACAAGCCAAATGCACTCAATCGTTTGGATGCTTTTGATCCCGGTTTTGGACATACAGCCAGAGGTCAAAGGGCATGTAATGAAGGTTTTCGAGATTTAAATGAGATCACACTTAATGCTGATGTTGCAGCTCTCTATTCAAGACCCGATAAACATGAGCGAAGACATGGTCGAAGATAATAGAATAAAAAGCAAAGAATAAGAAAGAGAAGAAGCAAAATGAATAATTTTTCCTAATTGTGTTTGTGTATGTGTATGTGTAAGTGTGTTCAAATCACTTACCAATTAGCTAATTAATTGGTTGATCATCTACATCAGTCCTACTGATGGTCAACCTATGGTATCACAACTACTACTACTACCACATGCCTGCCTTCGCTGCCCTACTTGAGATGATTATTTTTTTACTCTATTTGGCCATCATTTTCGATTGTTAATTTGTTTGATAATCTTTACTCTTGTTGAAAAGAAGATGCAAAACGAAGATAAAACAAAACACAAAATGAGTGAAGATCATCATTGATAATAGCTTTGATTATAATGATCGTCTTTTTTTCTCTCTCTCTTTCACTTTCTGGGACATTGTGGACATCAACATTCACATGTCACACTGTCCCGTTTTGGACACTTTTTGTTGATCATTGAGGAGGACTTTGAAAATTTCGAAAATTGACGAATGCAAATTGAACTGAACCCAAGACACCACCGAATACAATTTTCCTAAAAGTGAAAAACAAAAAACAAGCGTCAACAACCACTACCACATCACAAAATTTCTATAAATTAATGTTAATAAATAATTTGGAGTGATCTTTCCATTTTTCCAGAAAAAAAGAAGAACAAACTATCAATGGTACACTTTCACTTAATCAAATATTGTGATAATTATGGTTTCCAATCAATTGTTGTAAATATAAGAGATTTGAATTTTGTTAAAAAAAATTTATTGAATTCATTTATTTTTCTCATCAAAACAAAATATATGTCCATCGATTCGAAATGATATCAAAATTCGATCGGACACTTTAGCTCAGAGCATCACAGGTTGAGCTTTAAATTCGATTCAAATTCAAAAATTTTAGTCAACCATAGCTTTTCTTCAAACTAATTCCATAGATTTACGACTAATACGACTATATGTTGATAAAGTTAGAATAATTCCATCAGTCCTCTGAAAGCTTTGCTGAATTCAGACTCGTAAGAGTAACAGTACATTTTGATGATAACCTTCGATGACACTTGTGAAGGTTACTCTGATGGTTTCATGGTGTTTTCAATGTTGACAACTGGAATGATGAGAAATATTTTTGGGTTGACAATGATGGGAAGCATGATGATATATAAATTCAAAGGACTCTTTTCAGGATAGCCTCAAGTGCGCCAAATTACAGTTCAGAAGAAGATAGAATCGTACAATAAAAGAAAGAAGAGAGAAAATAGTTGTCCAACAGAAGCGTCAAAAAAGACAACTTTTGTCTTCATTCATTTTTTCAAGGTTCTTGGAACAATTTCTGTTCATTCATAATGTGTACACCTCAGTATCGTAATTATGATCGCAAGTATGAATATTAAGTTGAATGTTGTTATTTGATCTGATGTTGTTGGTCATCAAAGTTAGAGTTGACCAAAAATTTGAATCTTCAATTTTTCAACACAATGTTGTTACCAACGTTATTCAAATTGATCCAAATTTTGGAAATTATGGTACTAAAAAGTGTTCAATGAAAATTTTCTACTACTTAATTGACTGAACTCAACCAGATTTTTCATCAAACCAAATTCTTTTGACCATAATGAGCTGGACTCACATCGATTTTAGTCATGTTCATCTGAAGAATTTGATACTTCTTATTTTATGTTCAACAAATCCACTGATTGCTGCTCCATTTGATTCAAATATCTTTTGGGATGATGATAATCGACGACATTCCAGTGGAAACGATATCTTCAGAGACAATACATGCTACACAAATCCCTGTAATACTGATATAATTCGAGTTCTCAATGAATTCACTGATCGTGTTCGGTGTTACGATGAAACTTCACCATGTCGATGTTGTCTACGAAAAACGTTGTCCCCAAGAGAATTGAAAGAATTGAATCAAGAAATATTATTTCGATCACTTCCGAATGGAGGAAAATCGTGTAAAACATTGGATTGTGATGATTATCAAGTGAAAGCCATTCGTTCATTGTCCAGTCCGAATGCTGAATGTTTTGATTATGGAATCCAGTGTCGATGTTGTGTGAATACACAATTGAAAAATGAAGATGTTAACAGTTTGGTTCGTGATTTGAGACGTTTAAAAGAGAAATCCAATCAAAATAGAAGTTGGAATCTATTTGATGAGGATTTTGGTTCATTTGATACATTCTTAGACTCTCGTGATGAGTTCGATGCTTCATTGTTCGATTTTCCAATATTCAATACCAATGATAAATCATCTCCATCTGAATGGAATGTTTTCGATGATTCACCTAAAAGATCTCGATTCGCTGATTCGGAATGTTCAAAATATAATTGCAATGGGCCTGAAGTTAAAAATATCAAGCGGATGCCAATTCATGTGATGAATTGTGTTAAAATTGGCAATACAAATGAGTGCGATTGCTGTTTCAACCGTACTATATCGTTTTCCGATCGATTGAAGTATGAATTTGATTTATTTTCCTCTCCAAAAACTGCAACTGAATCAGAACCCAAATCGAATGGCGATTTTTTCGGCATCAGTTCAGATAGGGATCAAAATTTTGAGGTTGATGGTGATATTTGCGATAATTATGAATGTTCAAGTGATTTTTTCAAGCTTCTTAATGATCATCACCGCTATATGTTTTCATGTTCCCAAAACTCTGCTGGCCAGTGTAAATGCTGCATGAATCTAAGGATGGGGAATATGAATGAATTTTTGAAGTTTCCCATAATTTAGCTTCAAATTTTGACATTAATCATTTGCTCTATAACGTATATACTTTGTATTATATACACACGATAAAATATGGAACTGGGTGAATAAATTTTGAAAAACATCGTAAGCAGACAAACTGATCAAAGTTTTGGCCTTTCTGGCATCAGAGTGAACTTTCTCTGAATCTTGAAGGATAGAATGCTCATGTTCTGATGTTCTGAACTTTTCCAGATCAGATGAACATCAATCAGATTTGGTATAGGAGTTTATTTGTTCAGTTTCTTGATCTGAAACCTTGAAAAAATATTTGCTAAAATTGGCGATTCAGGGTGATTAGAAGGTATTGGTGAGCTTTACGCGCTAAAAACGAGGAAGATTGTATTGAAAACAAAGTTAGGTGGATCATTTAATTTCAATGATCAAAAATAAAGCACACAAGCTCTGATTTTCAAGAAAATATAACTTATAACTATTAAATAATCTCTTGAGGCACACAAATTGGCATTTATCAAACATAATACATGTACATGAAGCTTCTGATCACGGTGAAAATGTCCTCAAGATAAACAGAAATTTTTCTTATTGAATGAGCATCAAGATCAATTAACTCTGACATATGATTTTCTTTTAACGATTTTAACCACGTGCATCCCAAATTCTTAGTACCAACAAACCGTTCGGACTTTCTGGTCGATTTTCCTCCACCCAAGAGCAATGAATCATCGAATTTTCCATCAGAAACATTCATCTATTGGCATATTTTCATGAAAGGCAATTGAAATTGGTATAATTTCCATGGATTCAGAATTTTCCAAACGCAGGGCGATATAATGAGAAATGGTCAGAATGAGATAGAATTGTTGAAAAAATTCAATTTATTCTCAAGTCTCTTTTTATTTCTCAGATACACAAGCCTCATAGTAGTGAATCTTCATGTAATTACTTGGATGGCGGTAAAATTTTGCAACAAACTGTATTTATATAAAAGTTATTCATACTGAATTACAATTCTTTGAGCTTTGGCCCATACATTCTATTGGTCAAATATACAGTTTCACAAGCAATCAGAGCAAATGCTGAACATAGCAAGGGCTTTGGAATGCTTGGACAATCACAACTAATTAAATAGCTCAAATGATATAAATTCAGGGCAGCAAGAGCTAGTGAAATAAAATAAATTACATGTCTTAACCATCGGTATTTGGATTTTCCTTCATCTGGAGTTATGAGAACATGATATTGATATTTTAGAGTCATTCGAAGAAGATCACAAGCTGGTAGAATAAAGAAGGCTGCTTTTATTTGATCTAATTTAAGGATGAACCAAACAACCCATGCAATATAATTCAGATGGATGAATGAACAGATTGCATGAACTTTCGAATGATTTTGTATCATCATGACCATAGGTGAAATGTTGTCTACCATTTTCATCACAATTAGAACTTGGGACATGTAAGTACCGGTAACTTTTCGAAATGGATCAACATCATCATCACAAGACCAACTTTTTTCGAATTTAAATGCTCCCAGGAAAACAATTAAGCTAACACCGTAGAAACCGAACATGAAACCATTGAAGATGAGTAGATAAGGCTTGAGATTTAATTTGAGGTTTTTCAATCGAGGAGCAATTCCAAGAATAATTATACCCTGCAGAATCATCAACAGTATCATTATCAAAGGCTTGGATAGAAGCATCTGATCAAATACAGCAGTATTCGTAGTATGAGGCACACCATTAATCAAGTAATCTTCACCCTGAATCCGATCCATGACAGGAAGCAGTTGATATTTTCGAACAAAATATTGAAAAACTTTGCTTAAATTGAATCACACAAAGTTCGAAGGATCTTCGATAGATGAGTTGTTGTCCACAATAACTTGATTAGCTTAAACTAACTAACTACTTGACGAAAAACTGATCTGATTAAAAGCAATTCAAATTCAATATATGTTCGTGAGAGAGTTACTGTCCAGTTGTGGGATTGTTGTGGCCCAAGTTGAGTGATCAAAGAGGAGTGTTCAACTTGGTCCTGATCATGCTTAATAAAGTTTCCAAAAAAATGATGTTTTAAGAATCAATTGGTACACTTGGGAATGTTGAGTTAATATTAATGAGTCTCACTTTGTTTTTCTCCTCATAAAAAGATTCTAATCAATTCGACTAGTTCTCACTTGTGAACCTGAAAACCCATCTCTTCATTAAGTTTTCAGCTGAAATTTTCCCGCTTTATGATCCTACCTTCACACTACTTCAGGATGATTCGAATAGCTGAAACAATTATAATTAGTTCTTCCCATATTATAGATACTTCGTCTCCAGTTCATTCGAACTGTTGATTCTCATGAGCCTTCCTCATTTTACACTTTCATGCTCATTTGTATTCCATTATGATAAAAGGATCGGATACTCATCAGTGACTCAAGCATCCTGACAGTGGTCATCTAAAATTCTTCGGATGCCACAACCATCTAACAGCATACAACTGTGTATTCTGTTGAAACAAACAATGATCATCCTTGACACTTAATCAAAATAAATTGATGATAAAAAGAGATAAGCTCTCATTTAATGGCTGTTAAAATTCAAATCTGATAAAAATATAACATGAACTGTTATCTTTTTATTTCTATCATATCTGTGTGAATGTCACCTTCCGTATCATGAATCGTGAATTTCAAGTGTGATAAGAATTTAATCTTGAAAGATCTTGAATCTTGAAAGAGTCACCCTCATGCCAAGATTGACAATCACAGGAAGTAAACTTCCAAGTGGAGGGGCTGATATTCGAGGGATCATTTTTCTCCTTCTGATCCATATTCATCTGTTCAACTGATAAAATTTCAATGATAATCGGAAATGTAGGATATCAGTCGAATTTACTTATTCTCCACAATTAATTGTCATGATGACTTTGAACCTCATCCTTAATCGAAAATTTATTGAAATATTATTTCCTAAATCACATCAATTGAAAAGAACATCACCAATCAAACTTATCGTCATCAAAGTTTATTGCTTTTTTATTATCACCCATTACAGGGTGAAAAGTTTTGAAACACTTCACATTTACCAATGAAAAAAAATAATGGAATAAGTTGAGATGAAAAAATTGATATTTATGAATGTAAACAAAAATTATCACCCTATCAAAGAATACAAACAAATTGAAAATCGAAAAATTATAAAATAATTCAAAGAAAAATTAACACCCTGTTGCTCTCTCTCACACACACACATAACTATCATAACTATCATAAAGTTCCAAGTATTCTGATTATATGCCACCAGATGGCAAGTGGCCAAAGTGGCGCGCAAAATGAAAACAGCTGGAAGTGAGAGAGAGAGAGAGAGAGAGAGTAAGTAAAAGATCGATGAAACAGAATTCGAAAAATGCTTACACTTTTTTCCTTTTTATACTGACTGGAGAGAGAATACAGAATAGAGAAAATAGAGAGTAAGAGAGAGAGAGAGAGATAGAAAGTCTCACTAGCAACTTTTAAGACATGAGATCGAGTGAGAACGATTTCTATGCTGTAATTTGTATTCCCTTCTTTCAGTCGAGGTGATCATCATGCTGGAATTTTTACCATGACTCACTAAAATATATTGTTGTTGTTATTGTTGATAAATCATCTGCTGCTGGTGCTTATCAACGTGTATGTATGTTCTCCTGTGAATCTTTCAATATATATACCTCACACCATCGATTGTATTACATGTGTATTTATAGAGTATAATTGAAATTACATTTTCTCTCTCTCTCATCCATAAATATATACATAATCGATGTTATCTGAATGCTGTGTTCCATTTATGTGATGGATTCAGCATTGTTAATTACATCAGATCTTTTTGACTTTCTGATCTGACACTTATTGGGAAGCTTCAGAGAAGAGAAAGAAAATCCTTTCATCATCAATAACAACAATCAGCCAGTTGTTCTTCACTTCTTCAATCCAGCCATTCAGTATCAACATCTATCGTAAAGTGTTGCATCACTCATTTCATCAATTGCTGCTGTTGATTATTGTTTGTCAACATTCATATTTTTCTTTCTTGCTTAAATTAAACAAACTTGATACTAGTATCAATTCGAACACATAGCCAAAGTTTTGCTTCATATTATTGAATTTTAATCATTCCTTTTGAGTTTGATTGGTTTTGTCTTTCATCTTGTTCATATCGATTATTTTATGTGTATATGTTTTTATGGTTTATTTTCAATCCGTTCTCATATTTATCAAGTGTTGATGAGATCAACATGATGCAGTGACAATTGTGATCCCAGCCATCATTCATATGGTTTATACTACCTAAAGTATTACTACGATCCATTCCATTGATGGTGATATAAGAGGATATATTTCCATCATCTTTTACGCTATTATCGCTATATTTTATCTCAAATACCAATATACACACCTTCATTCAGCGTCTTTTCATTCTTCAAGAAATAAACATTCGCTTATCAAGGCTTTTGTGCTTCCTCAGATTTTTGCTGAGATTTCCAGATTTATCTGTTCATTCTCTTTTTAATCAAATTCGATAATTATATTATCATTTTTGTGTGGAAGTATTGAGATTCATTTGAAATCTCATATTCAAGCAAGTATGCCTCTTTTTGGTAAAAAAGAGGTGAAAAAAGATGGAAATCGTATTGAAGAAAAATATGAATTAAAAGATGTTCTAGGAACGTAAGTTGAGATACCTGTTCACCATTAGCTTCTTCTCTTTTCTCCAACATGTTGCCTCTATCATCACTTTCATGCTTGAACTTTATATTTCGAACTGCATCATAGCTATTTTCCTTCTCTCTATCACTTTCTTTCTTCCTCTCTCTCTCTCTCTCTTTCTCTCTCTCTTCCAGTCATTTTTTTCATGACAACATATCACTTTTCCTCTGAAAAACTGGTTCACAGTATTTTCCGATTTTTTGTCATGATATTGGTTATCTTCAACTTTTTCCTGTCACTTCTTTTCTTTCTCTCTCTCTCTCTCTCTCTCTCTCTCTCTCTCTCTCTCTCTCTCTCTCTCTCTCTCTTTACATCCTTCTCCTGGTTTGACAATCAATCACGATCCATGAAAACATTCACACTGTTGACGATGATAAAAGCGTCATTTTCATTCCTATGACAGTAAACACCACTATCTAGTAATCAACTCGATAAACCTTGCCTTGATGATGATAAGGAACACATGATATTCTCACGATTCCCGCATTTTTTTTCCTGCATCAAATGTTTGCTCATTCCTCTCGCTCTTTCTCTCTTCTTTCGATCTTGACAAAGTATTCCATCACTTTACATATCATTATATCATGTATATCATCATTTGAATGAAATTTATTCACCTATTTTGATCAGATAAATTGAATTCTTATTTTTTTCGCTCTTTTTCTCTTTTTCTTTTCTGATTCACATAGAGGAGCATTTTCACAAGTATTATTGGCCGAAAGCAAAGTAAATTCTGGTGAATTAGTAGCTGTTAAGTGTATTGATAAGAAAGCGTTGAAGGGTAAAGAGGATTCATTGGAAAATGAAATCAAAGTTCTTAGAAAATTAAATCATTCCAATATTGTACAATTGAGAGAGACTTTTGAAGATAAACAAAAAGTTTATCTTGTAATGGAATTGGTAACCGGTGGTGAACTTTTTGATCGTATTGTTGAGAAAGGTTCATACACTGAAAGAGATGCTAGTGCCTTGATAAGACAAATATTGGAAGCTGTTGATTATATGCATTCACAAGGAGTTGTTCATCGTGATCTGAAACCAGAGAATCTATTGTATTATAATGCAGATCCAGAATCAAAGATAATGATCAGTGATTTTGGGCTTTCCAAAATGGAAGACTCTGGTGTAATGTCCACTGCCTGTGGTACTCCAGGTATAGTCATGCATCAACAAATATCGATAATGTTTCCCCTGTAAATGCTTATGATTATGATTTATTGATTTCTATTTTTTTCTTTTTTTCTTTCCATTTTTTGCATATTCTCTGGATTCCTATTACCCACAATTTAGGTTATGTTGCCCCGGAGGTACTTTCACAGAAGCCATATGGAAAAGCGGTCGATGTTTGGTCGATCGGTGTGATAGCATACATATTACTTTGTGGTTATCCACCATTTTATGATGAAAATGATGCCAATTTATTTGCTCAGATATTGAAAGGTGAATTTGAATTTGATTCACCGTATTGGGATGATATATCTGATTCAGCAAAAGATTTTATCTCACGTTTAATTTGCGTCAATCCTGAGAAACGCTTTAGTTGCAAAGAAGCACTTGCTCATCCATGGTAAGTTTGATACATTTTTCATATTCTGCCATTCATCGTATGATGATCGATTATTATATATAGTCTTCTATCTTCATTTTATCTTCTTCTTTTCACTCTACTTTCTTTCTCTTGTCTTTATTGTTTATCCTCTTAATTTATGTCACCAGTTTTGTGTGTGTGTGTGCGTACATGCTCTTCCTCTACTATGGAAAGAGCAATACATCATTTCTTTTTTCCAGTCCGAATATAAATACATATATATCGAGAAATTTATTTATATCCACTAAATATATATATGTCTATACACACATATACGTACAATCACCCAGTTAGGAAAAGCTTTAGCTTTATTATGATCATCAGCACTAATAATGATCACTATCTTCACGATGGCCATCTCATCACCATTCCAATGAATCATTACGCTCAAAAGAAGTATGCATCAACACTAGTGGCTATACTTATAATCGTGAAGAGAGAGAGAGAGAGAGAGAGAGAAAGAAAGAAAGGTTTTTCCGTCTATCTATGTATGTATGTGTGCCAGACAAGGTCTAAGTAGATTAAATGTGCACAAGAAATGATGACATTCTCTTCTTCTAACGGGCATGTATTCATACAGACAACGAAATGAATGATCCTTCGTTCTCTCGATCTCTTGAACGTTTTGCTCAATATTAATTTATCTGCCTGTCATCTCTCACTCCACTATATTCCTCTTATTCTTTTTTCATCGTCAATTCTATTCTCAATCTTTCATCTTCCCCCCCTCTCGCTCTCTCTCTCTCTCTCTCTCTCTCTCTCTCTCTTTCTTTCTTTCTTTCTTACTTTCTTATATACACATATTCTCTATCTCTTTTATCAACATGCTTCTACTTTATCCCCTGTCTTTTCACGATACTTATTTTATCAGCTCGATTTCCTTTTCCATGTGACTCCTACTAAGTGCATATAACAGTTATTGCGAAAAGTAGAAAATGATTATTCTTTCTCTCTCTCTCTCTTCCTTTCTTTCTGTATCTCTCTAAAAATACGCAAACATACACACATACATGTAAATGGTGTACATGTAATCGTTCCTGTAACACACATATCCAGTGAAACCCTTATCGACCCATGAATGTAGATTGAAAAAATAATCAGTATAATTGCTAATGTTGACTCAAATACTAATACGAATAGAGAAAGAATTTTCATTCATGTTCACTTGTACAGCTCAAACTCAACCATTTATCTGTATTGATATTCAAGGGAAGCATATTATGCATTTGAGCTCTTATCACATGGACACTAATCTGTCTTTCAAATCACTTGTGTCCTTTTATCTGTCTCTTTCTCTCTTCTACTGACCAATCCTTTATTCTCAACCATCACTATGACATGTACCCAAAAATAAACCAGTCTAATGCCTTGTTGAGGTACCTCTATTAGTCCATGTCCTCTCTCTTTTCCATTCATTTCCATCAGAAGCAAACTTTATCCTGAGCTTCCAGTGATCATACACAGCTTTCATCTGTCAATAATAGTTCTATCTCTCTCTCTTCCTTCATCAGTGTATCTATCTTTTTTCTACTCTCTCTCTCTCTCTCTCTCTCTCTCTCTTCATGGTATTCCTTCTCATAATGAACCCTTCATCCTGTGAACAGGCTCAAATGATGGAAGGCTGTTTGACTTTGTTCATGATTCAAAGAGTTATCGATAGAAAGAGATGAGAGAGAGAGAAAGAGAAAGAGAGTGATGGTGAATGCTAATCAGTAATGTATGCATGCATGTGGATATTGAATGGGCTTCAATTGACAACATCCATTAGATACTCCTTTTTGTTTCTACTCTCAACACTCGATGGACTGTGACAAAAAGTCTTCAAGTCCTGAATTGCACGCATATAAAATCTAGCATGATATAAGAAGAAATTGTATTCCATACATATATATATATCTCATTCTCGCTACCTTTTTTTCCCACAATTTCTGTGATGTTTTCATGAGATTCGAAGACTATCATTCGCAACAGGCCATTAAGAAGAAAAAGAAGATGGAAAGAGAAAGCTAAGCAATGACGAAAATAGACTTTTGATAGATTAAAGGAAGAGTCAGAAACAGTCACACACAGACTCTCCCAAATGATCTCTTAAAAAGAGATCTCATAACTCTCTTCCTCTCCCCTCTATCTTTATCGAATAATCTACTCTCGATTGGATACTCTGTCAATTTACTTGGAAAACAATACATCTTCTCACTTTCATCCTCAGTTCTGATCTGAAATTCTTTATCACTTAGTCTCTCTCTCTCTTCACCAATTATTCTCATCACTGAAGAGCACCTAAAAGTTTCTCTCTCTCTTCATCAACCTCCCCTTTTACATGGTATGTGAGCTACAAATTCAGTTCTCTGTCTCATACAGCTTTTTTCTATTCTTCTAGCTGTAACTTGACTAATGGCTAAATGATTGCTTCAATTTACTTGCTCACAGTATGTGTAATATACACATAGGAAGAGAGAAAGAGAGAGAGAGAGAGAGAGAGAGAGAGAGAGAGAGAGAGAGAGAGAGAAAGAGAGAGAGATTCTCAGTATGTGTTTGCCATTGGTCTTGTGTGGTATGAAAATGTAAACCCTGGCCACACTTCCTCCCATTTGATGTTCTTTTTCACACTTACTCTATACATTTCCTTATGGAGGGTCATTTGGTCGTCACCGAGATCACACTTCTTCTCACAACACCTCTAATCACCACCTTCAATGAGGCTTACATGATGATGGAAGAAGGGAGGAGAAGAGAATAGAAGAGATGCTTGCTTTATTGTTGAACACTCAAATGACTGCCTGCTATATAAGTGTGAGCTTGTCCATCAATGTGCCATATTGGATCGAAAACAGTATTCAACTGGTAGCAGTAATAACGGTAGCAATAGCTGTATAATGGTTGGACAATATTGAGTGTTTAAATTGAGCTTATATCAAATTTTAATGGAATAATGATTTAAATATTCCATGAACATACATGTATGTATTTTATGAGTTGCTATATGCTTACACATGCATCAATGTGTGGATATGTACGTATATTTCCCGAGAAAAAAAATACATTCAATATATGAGAGAGTATGAGAGGTAGAGAGAGATGCCATTTCCGATGTATCTCACCAAGTAATCCGATTCCACTCGCTTTCAATATCACATCGTTACTACCAGATAATCGATTTCTTGGGGCAAACCATATCTCTCTCTCTCTCTCTCTCTCTCTCTCTCTCTCTCTCTCTCTCTCTCTCTCTCTCTCTCTCTCTCTCTCTCTTTCAGCATGCATTGACATCATCTTTTAGCTTTTCCATTCCACAATACTCTGAGCACATTTTATACAGTTCAATCGTTTTTTCTCTCCTTTCATGTTACTAAAAGAGATTCTTTTTTTTCGCAAATCTTTATTCCTTCCTCACTCTCTGTGCTTCTCATTACCTTATCTGAGTTCCTCTTGCTCTTATGCTTTGAAAAAAAAAATTTGTTCAAGTATGAATGCATATGTATATGTACTCTTATGTGTTTTTTTGAGCTCTATTCTCTTTTTATCCTTAGCGTTTTATTGTGAGAAAGGAAATACTTGAATTGCTGATACTCACGATCATATTATTTATTTACTTATCTGCCCACCACCAGAACTTATCATTTTTTGACCTTATTCTTGAGTGTATCTCGAAGAAAGATGGAAAAGAGCTTGATGATCACTTCAATATAAATATGCTTATGAAAATACTTCGCTGATCACATAGAGAAAGAGATAGAATCTTAAGCGAGAAATACGTACACAAGCCTAGGGGACATAATAAATAAACAAATTATCATCCAATAAAAATTATCGTCCTCCATTGTTGAGTAACATAATCGATGATTGAGTTACTATTTTCTATCTCAGCATTTTTTGTCCTCCCATCAACCACAAGCTATGTGGACTCTCTTTTTTCACAGTCATTCATTCTTGCCTTTTCCTCTTTCCATGTATTCTCTTTCACACTAGAAGTTCTTGAGAATATATCGTTTGACTATATAAACATTTCCCTTTTCTATTTATCTTCCATCTTTACTCAACAAAGAATGATTAATCTGTACCTATTTCCTAATGACATTCACTTTAATCATTTTGCTGCATGGTTGCTCTGGATGTTGTAATATTGGTTGATAAGTTTTGCTCATCTTACAGCATCCAACATCAACAATCTTAACCCTCTCTATTCTCCGAGAATATTTTGTTTCATTCCATAGTGTATTCTGTTGCCGATAAGAGCAAGATAAAGGACCAAAAAAAGATAGAGAAAGGGGACCGTAAATCGGTAGGACAAACAGAGCAACATCATCAAATGTTGTATTCTCATTTATTTTGACTTGCAATGTGTATAGATATAACTTTATCTCTCGGTCCCTATTGTGACCACAGCATACGTCGGTATATATGCTCACATTCTATCTCTTTTTTCTGTCCTTGTCTTGAAAATTCCTCAGATCTAGGCTACCAGTGATTTTATCTTATTCTCCTTCTAGCCCATTAGCTGACCATGGTTCATGGTACCATGTGATATTATTTTCATTCATCACTGGAAAAACATCTAGATCACATCCATACTCTCTCTCTCTCTCTCTCTCTCTCTCTCTCTCTCTCTCCCTCATACTGATCTGTTGAACACAGACTCACTTTTCACTTTATTCTGTGTCTTTTTTTCCATGATAAACTATTATCTGTCCTCCGTGAAAACCCGGCAATTTTTCATTCCTCAAGTCTCACTGTTTGTGTTTGTTTGGATGCCTTATCCTCAAAAATTCTTGCAGCATCCTTCTTCTTTCTCTTTTTCAACTTCCTTCATCTTATTCTTTTTCCTCTCTCCCAAATCAGTGTCCTACTTTTCAATGAATAAATCATCGCTTCCAACTATGCCTCTCGGGATAATTGTGGTGAATAATGTGAAAAGGCCGAGAGAGAGAGAGAGAGAGAGAGAGAGAGAGAGAGAGAGAG